>OU862926.1:37802310-37951467 GCA_917880885.1 Limnephilus marmoratus
TATTTTTTTCTATAAAATTTTGTATTTGATTAAAGATAGCCCTTTCAATAATTTTATCAATACACGAGAGAATCGCTATTGGTCGATAGTTTGTGAAATCTTTGTGGTTTCCTGATTTATATATAGGTCTGATGATGGATGTTTTAAGTTCGTCAGGCATGATACTTTTACTAACACAAAGGTTAATTAGTTTAGTCAGTACTGGGATTATATTATCAGCAATTAACTTCAGGTCTTTTATTCTTATTTGGTCATTGCCTTCTGATTTTTTAACATCCATATCATTAATAATTTTTTTAACATCTTTTTGTGATACAGGTCTAAATCTCATCGACATAATAGCAGGAGTTGTATACGTGTTACGATCTAGGAATTTTTTAGTACAATTATGTCTTATGTCTTTTATTTCATTTACAAATGTTGTGGCAAATTTATCGCATAAAAACTTTGTATCTCCTTGACTTCCCATATGTTGAAGGATTATTTTATCTAAATTTTGTTTAGGTTTACCTATTAGATTATTTATTTCATCCCAGAGTTTCCTCGGGTTGCCGTTTAAGCTATTTATTACGTTTTTATGGAACGTGTTTTTAGTAATATTAATATGTTTGTTTGTTTTGTTTCTATATCGCGTATATTCTAAACGAAATACCGGGTTATTTGGGCTATTCCTGCATTTTCTGTAAAGATAATCTCTTTTTTTAATCATGTTCTTAATTTCTTCAGTCACCCATGGGTTGTTGTGCCTAAGATTATTTTCAAATAATTTTTCTTTTTTCGAGGAAGCATATATATTATCAAAAATATTTTTTAAATTATAGTACAGTTCTGAAGGACATTCAGTTTGTAATAATTTCCCCCAATTTACTAGTTTTAATTTCGAATATACCAATTTATTATCAATAATTTCAATTTTTTTATTTAAATCCTTTGTAAGTACCTCTTTACCTATTGCAACTCCTGTTATATAATGGTCGGATATTTTGTTAGTCACAATACATGAAAATACAGTGTTATTACGGTTGCGAATTGCAATATGATCAATACATGAATACACATTTTTTCCGTTTAAAATTTCATCCCGAGTCACATCTAATATTACATTTTCTAAACCATTTTCACTGAGTAGATTTTGATATTCTGTAATTACACTATTTTTGGTATCCAATAAATTCAAGTTAATATCACCACAATACAAGTAGTTTGAATCAGATGAAGTTAATTGTAATATTTGTTTTAGTTCCTTCAAGTATATTTTCTTGTTGCTGCTCGGCGGACGATAAACTGCAAGTATATTTATGACATCTTGATAAACGGTGGTGATTTCTCCAGATATTGTCTCGCAGCTTTTAAAAGAAATGTTTGTTTTCTTAAAAGTATGATGGTTTTTTAAGTACATGATTAATCCCCCTCCTCTTCTATTCTCTCGAGTATTTGCAATCGATGTGAAGTTTGGTATATTGAACATAGGTATTATTTCGTTTTTAATATTTATTTCCGTTAGAAAAATTACATCTATAAACTGCAGAACGTCGTTTACTTGTGCAATAAATGAATTAAAATTCTTTTTCAACGATCTTATATTTAGATGAATAGCCACAAACCTCATTTTGATGTTTTTATCGTTTATCCAGTTATCCAAATTATAGCTCTTGATAAATTTGTGAGTTTGAAATGGTGTCGTATCTTCCATGACGTGGATTTAGTAACTGATAAAATAACTGTTCCGAGTCAAAAGGAATTTTGATATTTTTTTTTTTTTTTTTTTAAATGTATTTGTTTATATCATTCTCATTTTTTATATGGATAATTTTCCCATCACCTTCACTTCTTATCAATATTTTGGCATTTTGTACCCAAATATATTTAAATTTTGTTTTCATTTTTTGTTTTGTAATGTATAGTAGATCTTTTTTTTCTTTAGTGAGATTTTCATTGATATAAATTCGGCCGTTGTTTCCATTCTTGTAAATGTCATTGTTTGTTAATATGTTTTTTTTTTTTTGTAACCACTCGTCTCGATAAGTTTGACGTATGAACTTCACGATTACGTTAGCCGGTTTGGAGTCCTTTCTATTAGGAAGTCTCCAAACCTTCTCAATATTTTCGCAATTTGTGTTTAGTTTTTCTGCAATTGTCTTTATGGTTGTTTCAATATTTTCATCTTTTTTCATTTCCAGACCAAACAGTTCAATATTACAGTTTTTTTCTATTTGTTCAATTTCTTGAATCCTGTGTTCCAGTGCTTTATTACATTTTTCAAGGTATGTGTTTTTGTTTATAACTTCATTGAGTTTGTTTTCGTTTTCTTTTAGTTTTTTTCCCAATTCTAGGTGTAGAGATATCAGTTCGTCATATTTGTTGGATAGAAACTCAGTTGACTGTGTGAGAGTCTCCATATCTTTTTTCATGACATACATGATGCTTATTTTATTATTTATTTCGTTAAGAATTTGCTTCATTTCTGGGATATTTTCTGAGTTTGGGCCTTGTGACCCGCTGCCTCCGGCCGTTGCGTTGTCCGTGTTCGCATTTATTGTTCGCTGTGTTCCGCAGTTTGTACAAATAAATTCATTACCCACGTTAATGGCGGGGTTTGAAATAGCACATAGTTTGTGGAAAGATCCATTACAGTCGATGCATTTGATTAATTCACTGTCTTTAGCGACATATTTTTTACATTTTTTACACTGCACCATTTTGAAGTATTTTGAGCGTTTTTCGTTTATTTTTAAATCACTTTTACAATTTATTTGTCGCACAATGATTTACACCGTTCGTGTTCGCTGAGAGTCGCGTACACAGCTAAAAAACGGAAGTGTGCAATTCACAAGCGGTGGAAGTGAAACCATCAGAAAACTAAAGTAGACAAAGGCTACGAAGCACCGCACAAAGAGAAGACTTCTATATCAATCTCTCGCAGGCTAAATTCTATAGATATATGTATTTATCTCTTTTTAAACGACTTAAAAAAAGGAGGAGGTTACAGTTAACAGTTACCTTGGCTGACATCGACTCCAAAAATAACAATCGTAGGTACCTACACATTGATGAGTAGAAAAAGTAAGTTGATTATTAAGTTGTAGAAGAATACGCCATTATTTTTTTTTTTGCTTTTTAGTGCATATTATTTTGTTTTGGAATAGTTTTTTTTAAGTCGGTTTTTTTCTGTTATTTAAGGACTTTGCTGTATACTGTACATCAAAACTATATTTATACATTACCAAAAGGACAAAGTAAACCATCTGCACAACACAATTACGACACAATATGAACACACTGAATTTAATTCAGCTAATAAGTTAACGCAACAGTTATTGATTCTGAGGCGGTACAAAGTTAGCCACGTCAGCTAGTATGTGAATAAAACTGTTGTGATCCCAAAAAAAAGCAAAATAATAATAAAGAAAATTCCCTCTGGGCTAATTGGATGGAATTATTTTGAAATTTTTGTATTTTCTCTCTTTGACGTGTTAATAATAAATTGTCCATGAACAGAATCAATATGTTGACAGTGATTTTATTATAGATTCTCGTAGTTAGGTGTAGGGATGTCGAAAGTGAAAAAAAATATCGATATATCGATGTATCGATATTTATTAAAATATCAATATCGACGTCGATATATCGAGGAAAAAATATCGATATATCGGCCAAATTTTCAAGAGATTTTGAGTTTTTAAAATACTAGTGTATACAGCTCAATATTATTAATAGCAATTTTTGTACACAATGTGCTTTTTTATATGTACAAAAATCTCAATAAAAATTAAAGTATTTTTATCACTTTTCATTTTTATTACGTAATAATTACGTAATAATTACAAAAATATCAAAAACTAAAAAGCTGTCTTCTAACTTATATGTAAACTGAGACAAAGTTTGTATGCGTCTCAGTAACATTCTATTGGCGTATTAATCGGTCAAAAAGGACTTCGTGTTCGGAATAAGGTATAGTCAATAATCATAGACACCAACACATGACTCCAAAGACAAATCCTACCTACGGACAAAGACATTACCATAATTTGGCTCCAATTTTTAAAAATTTAATTGAAAAAGATATTAAAGATATTAATGCGACAAAAAATGCTAATCTAAAACACAAAATTCATACGTGGGTATTTAACAAAGGCACTGCGGACACTTATGTAATTTATACAAAATAACAACATATTAAACGCCTGTATCTTTATCTTTTCATTATTTTTTAATTTCTTGTTATTCTAATATTTTTATGTTTCTTATTAATTATTTATTATATTTCTCATTTCGTTTCTTTTTTTAATTTTTTTTATTCTGTTTATCTTTTCAAATCTAAATTAAAAATTTTATCTTATTTTTTAAATTCAAAATTTGATTAAATTCCTGCCACCTCGGAACAGGCTCAGTGGTGGTTTGTACAAAAAATGTGTATAGAACTTTAAACTGTTAAAAAAAATGTATTTTGTGCTTTTTTTTATTTTTTTCATGAATACCGCACAAGAGCCCAACTGCTCCCGTCTGGAGCTAGTGGGGCTATGCATCCCCAATTGGGGTATGTTGTGAGACTGAATGCAGTGGGGAGGGGAAGGAGATAGGGAAGAGGAGGGTGTGGAAGTACCTGGCTATTCAGATCTTGTCACCAAACACGGCAGAAGCCGTTTCAAGCAACGTTTCAATTCTGAATGGTGGTCTTACACCAGGGCGATACTGAGAGTATCTTCCACTCTGGAACGTGTCACAAATATACTATATATTATTTTAATTGAATAAATTGTGAAATACACAAAATATTAAATAAAATTTATTTGCCACGCTGGGATTCGATCCCGCGACCTTCGGAATGCTAGTCAAGCGCCTTACCGCTGCTATACGCCGCCGCCGGCCGCCTCAAATGGTAACGTATCTGTGGACAAGCTGTATAATTTCTTATTTGAAATTAGAAAAAAAAACACAAACATAGGAAATAATTTACACTGACGACGATTGTCAAAATATTGATCTCCAGTAATGTATTATTGAGCATTTGCAGGGCATCGTAAATCAAAATAGCAGGTTGCCTCAGTGTGGAATGACGGATCACCAGCTGGCACTATGATGCGCCTGGCACTTGGCACTTGGCACTGGCCGCTCTGCGATGAACTTGGCCAGCAGTCCGCGTGCCGCTTGAGAAAACAAAGTTCTATCTGCTATTTGCGTGGGACTGAGATATTTATTTATTTATATTTTGAACGCCCGTTGGACTTTTTAAACATAATTCATGTTGAAATTTAAAAACATTATACAGATATACATTTTTATTTAATTTTATTTTTTATTTTATTAGTTTTTATATACATATACATGTAATATAATCATGAGTAATTACATTTTCAGGTTACAATCGGATTAAACTCAAATCATTAAATACTAACATGCAACATTGATTAGAAACAGTATAAACATATATATGTATATAATATATAACCTTTACAAGAGTGTAACTACTCGTGTGTAAAGGGAAGAGAAAAAATATATTTATATATTTTTTTTTTATTAAAAAAATTAAAATTAAAAATTGTAACACATACATTATATTTACGTATTAACATAAATCAAATGTGTAAAAAAAAAATATAAATTAAAATAAATTTTTGAATAAGTATTGTTAATTGAAGGTTAATGCGGTTCTAAGTGGCTAAATTATTTAAGATATTATTTTTTAATTTATTTTTGAATTTATTGTAGTCAGGTTCTAATCTCAGCTATATTGCTAGTTGATTAAACCACACCACTCCATTGTAAGTGTAGTAGTGTTGTGCAAAACTGGTATGCATTAATGGCGTACACAAGCGACCCACTGTGTTTTGCCTATTGCTCTCAACGCGGACCATGGCGTGGTGCGACTTCTTAGAACAGTCTTTGTGTATTTGAAGCAGCGTATTTTTTATATATGTATTGTTTAGAGGTGGGACTTGAAAGTCTTGAAAAAGTTGAGAGGTTGAATAATCTGATGGTTTCTTAGTAATAATTTTGATTATTAATCTTTGAGTAATTTCCAACGGTAAAATTGAGGTTTTGTAAGCTCCTCCCCATGCAACGATACCGTATAACAACGATACATATACAAGGTGGGGCAAAAGTAATCATCCGAGGTTTTTTGGCTGTAATTTTATTAAATGAAAAAATTTGGTTCCGGTTGTGAAATTTGCTTATTTAATCCATTAGAATTTATTCCATCATGTCGAGAAAATGATATCGGCCAAGTGACCGCCGCCAGAGTTGATGACCATACGGGCCCGTTTTATGGCATTATCCATCACTCTTGCCAGAACTTTGGGCGACAGGCTCTCGAATTCTTGGCGAATATTCTCCTTAAGGGCTTCAAGAGTCTGAGACTTGATGACGTAAACCCGCAACTTAAAAAAAAACATAAAAAGAAGTCTGAAACGGTTAAATAGGGTGATCTGACCGGCCAGTGCAAATCACCAAAACGAGAGATTAGGCGACCCGGAAATTCTTCCTTCAGAATATCGGTTGTGGCTCGAGCAGTGTACGCCGTTGCACCGTCCTGTTGTAACCACATGTTTTCCAGTCCCAATCCATCCAATTGAGGAAGAAAAAAAATCGGTAATCAAGGCTCAGTAGCGCGCGCCGTCCACAGTCGTCGTTTGGCCCTCGGCATTCTAAAAAAAATGGCCCGATGACTCCTCCAGCGTAAACAGCATACCACGCAGTAACTTTGAGCGGGTGTAATGGCTCTTCGTGGGTGATACTCGGATTTTTGGTGCCTCGGAAATGATTATTTTGTTTATTCACGTAACCGCTATTATGGAAATGAGCTTTATCGTTCATGACAATTTTCGATGAAAAATCGTCCATCTTTTCGTTGAGATTCAGGATGACTTGAGGGTAGGTTATCCGTGTTTGGCGGTCAACAGCTAACAGCTGATGCACTTTCTGCACTTTGTACGGGAACATCTTCAAATCTTTCACCAAAATTCTGCGTAGGGACCGCCGGCTAATGCCCAATTGCGTGGCACGTCATCTCGTCGATATTCCAGGCTCATGTTCGACATCTTGGGCAACAGCAGTGATATTCTCAGCAGAACGGCTGCTCCGGGGCAGGCCATTCTTGGGAACATCTCGTGTTGTCCCAGTCTCTTCAAGGCGAGTGGCCAAACGCCGCAGTGTTTGTCCAGTTGGTGTCGGACGGCCAGGAAATCTGCGACGAAATTCACGCTGCGTCAACACAACCGACGAATTGTTGCGCAAAATATGGGACCAATTATTCCACGTTCTTGAGGAGTAAACCGATTCATGACTTGCCGATTTGTATTTTGCGTTTGTTTACTTCACAAATGTCAAAACCGAATTGACATTTGTATCCATTTGCAAAAGTTATAGCGTTTTCCAATGGGATGATTACTTTTGCCCCACCTTGTATTAATACCTACAAAAAATACCTACTTATCAGTACAATAAATATTTTTTTTATTTTTCAAATACACCAGTTATAACACAATAATAACAATACGAATATACAGGTACCGTTTTACTAAATATCAGGTTCTTATGGGCACGTTTAACGTAAGTAAGGTAAAATTGACCTTAGGCCTGGTTTAAGGCCGTTTTAACCATATAAACGAATTATTTTGTTTACACGGGGCTTGTATAGCGTTTTAAAGGAAGCGTCTACTAATATCTACAGGAATTCCAAAAACTGAACAAATCGGACTAATATCTATGAGAACCAAAGTGAGGACGAATATCTACAGCTCAAACTGCTGACTAATATCTATGAGAACCAAAGTGAGGACGAATATCTACAGCTCGAACTGCTGACTAATATCTATGAGAACCAAAGTGTGGACGAATATCTACAGCACTGGCAGAGGTTGGATTTGCAATTATGTATAGCATATTAGAATAACGTAATTAAAAAAACTTAATTTATGTATGCATGTATGTAAAAATCCCTAATATCGGACTATTGGACACATTTAGCTGATTATTAAGGATTTGGGTTTTTGTTTTAACAGCTTTCTTTATTTCGAGTGCTTCTAAATTATTTAGTCTGTTACCATGACCATTTCTATGTCAGTTAGGTTAGGTTAGGTTAGGTTGTAGTGTCGTATATTTCAAAATAAATAAATAAATAAATATCTTTGTATTATGACCTCCATGTTTGTTAAATAAATTATTGTCCTCGCAAACAGCAAAATACGTAATATTAAGCAAAACTTCATGTACGTAGGTAGGTACTTTAAACTTTTAAGACTTTACGTAATTAGTAATTACGTAATTGAAGTAATTTATGCTTTTCCGTATAACCTCTTGCTCAGCTGTCCTCTGTAGATATTAGTCCAACCTACGCTTCATGGATATTAGTCGCCACTGGGACCATCATAGATATTCGCCCGACCTTAGGGCTGTAGATATTAGTCCTCACTCTGAAGTTCATAGATATTAGTGCAACATATATGAGCTGTAGATATTCATCCGACATACAGGCTGTAGATATTAGTATCTGGAGTCGTTTTAAATAGAACTTTTTTACGTTATCTGCGAACATATATTGGGTTGTCCACGAATCAAAGATCTTTACCGATTTTTGGCGACGCGGATATAATTTCTCAAATATAGTGGTAATAGCACAGATTTTCTCCAATAAAACGAGCGGTAATCCGGCTTGGTAGCTGCTTCAGTGCGATCTTTGCGTTTGATTGAGATGGACTCTCCGCTATCGAATTCCGCCGCCCGTGAGGTGCATTCAATTAATCGCATTATCAACCAGGAGGGAGTCAAGTCCGTTAGCTCGCAATTTTGATCCCATCTGTCAACCAGCTGCATGGTAGGCCGGATACAGAGATAATAGCTGAGGAATGGATTTATATGCCCGTCAATCCTGGAGACACTGACCTACAGATTCCTACCAATCCCTCATACCTTTTTTTTCTGAGAACTTTAACTTTCATCAAAGACCCTCCACACAACATTCTCAAAGATGAGATGAGGCTTTGAGAGTAATTATGTTCCTCAGGGCCTCCTGTATGGAGCTAACGTAAAAAAAAATTCTTTATAAAAATAAATTTTCCTGATTTTTTAAATAATAAAGGTTTTTAATTCTTGGACAACCTTTGTATTGACACGCATCTTATCAGTTAGCAGAGAAATTCCGTTTGCATGAGCTCTCATCATCATCTCAGGGTCCTGCGTGGGATAAAAAGAAAGCTACTATCTGATGTAGATAAAAGAACTCATATTAAACTAAATGTACTTGTTATTATTAACAAGCAAAACATAATCTACATAAATACCTTTGTAAACTCAAAAAAAATGTAGAGAGAGGGAGAGAGAGATAATTCAGTTATTTTAGTAGAATCCACTCCAAATGATCATTCGTAGCTTGCCATAGTTAAAATGGCGCACCTCTTCTAACCTCAGCGACAAGGGCTCCAGATAGCTGGAGAAGAGCCCCAGAGCTGCCGCTTCGCAAGCCCATGACACAGTGAAGGAGCCGAGATTCCAATCCATTCACAAAGGCGTCACAATGCGTCCGATGGCCATCTCTGAGCATTGAAAGGATATAAACCGCAGTTCTAGACTGTAAATGTGATTTAAGAAGTGCCTGCAGTCTTCACCAAAGTTGTCCTCGGTGATATTGGATTGTACGTGGCACAAGAATCTCAGTTCTAAGCACAAGAACACCAACCTTAGGTACCAGGCACACAGACATCATAAACACTTCCATTAGATTGTAATATTACATAGGTAACTCGATATCTCGGATCATCACAATAACAGTTTTCCTCGCCTCGAAAAAACAATCAACATCCTGCGTATACCGCGACCCGGTACTATTTAACAGTCTCGTAAAGGCATCACGTCTGTTACACGCATAATATTGCAAATTTACACAATCATTTAGGAGTATCAAAACTCCTTACAAAATAAAACTTCCGACCAATCCATCGTTATGTCATGACGTCGCCCTTCAAACCGTTTCTTTTTTTCAAACAAAAAAACAAACGAACAACGTTCCGGCAATTTGAATTTGTTATCAATCGTTTCAACGGCACCCGAAATTAATAATACTCCTTCCGAGCAAGTAGGTACCTACTGAATAACTACCAAGAAAATAATTACGTTACAGTATTTTAGATTGGGTTTTGAAGAGAAAGAGAAAGAATATGATAAAATTTTTATGCAAAAAGTCAATTTTGGCAAAAATGTCAAATGGAACCTTGATGTTCCAAGGGAATAGGTCAAGCAGTATCCAGGGTTTAGCTGATTTACGATCATTAAATTATTATAAGCCAGTTCAAATTGCGTTGAAAATTTGAGGTTTATGATCTTGTCAGCTTCAAGAATTTGGTTGAATAGTGTATAATAGGTATATTTTTTGTACATCTACTACGTTATGTAATTAGCAATCACCTAAATTATGAATTAAGAACCCAACCGTATTATTATTTTTGATTAATTTTCATCTGCATTTCAAAAAATTTATGTTTTCTGTCACTTTTATTCTATTTTTAAATTTTTATTTAACAATAATTAATTGCTGGTAACCCGGGCGTTTATTAACATTAATTGTTATTTACAGATCATGTGCGCTACCTGACTCACTAGAAAATATCTGTTCTGAGCCGGGTAGCAGTATCTATCATTACATATATAAAGATAAAAGTAAATAAAAATACAAAATATAATAAATAAAATTACAAAGTAAAAAAGAAAAACTTAAATAAAAAGACAAAAGATTACCTATATAAAATAATCTGTATATAAAATATTACAAACATATTATATAAAAATAATTGAACATTTTTAGTGCGAAAGTTTTTTTTTTTTTTGTTAAGAGGGCATTACCAGAGAAAGCCGGAAATACGTCATTTTCAAAAAAGTTTTTAGAGGTTTTGACTCTTTTCCACAATAAATTATAAATGGATTTCGAAAGATTGTTCTTTTATCTAGCATTCGTATGTAATAAATTTTTAGAATTTTTTTAAATTTTTAGTATAATAAGGTTATTCCATAGGTCGTTGGCAGATTTGTTAAATTTTCAAAAAAGTTTTTGTATTATACCACACCCATTTCAAATAATGTAATCATGTAGTAAAATAAATCAATACATTATCTAGCAAAGTTATGTATTAGAATTTTAATTTTAGTTTCAATAAAATCATTAAAAAATATGTACGTACATGTGTTTCTTGACGAAAATTGGTCCATTTGTGTATTTATTTGCGCACTTACAAACTAATATATTTCAGATTTTTTTAACATTCTTATTAAATTTAGACATTATTGAAAAATGATAAATACTAATAATAATCAAAAAATAACTACAAAAGTTCACTATTTTAATAGTTTTATCATCACGCCTTTCAGCATTTTTGGATGAAGGTATAAATTAAAGCTAATTTGGATTGAAATAAATTCGATATTGAGTTATAATTTAAAAAAGCTGGTACGGAGAATAATTAATCTTTCTCATTGTAACCGCCCTGCACGATCGGAAGAACAATTTTCGACGAAATGTGGATTTTCGTCCGCTGGCTGGTTAAACGCTCTTATGTTTAAATGACAATATACAACGTATAAATTAACACGGTTGGTTTGCAAGTAACTTGTTAATGCAATTTCTTTTTTTGTTCATTAGCCACGTATTTAAGTTTGTATATTGTGTACGTTTTCTGTTGGATTGAGTTATACGTACTTGACTTACTTTAACCAGTGATTTCTGACATTATTTGGAGTAAAAAATGTAAA
The DNA here is from genome assembly GCA_917880885.1 of Limnephilus marmoratus. NCBI lineage: Eukaryota > Metazoa > Arthropoda > Insecta > Trichoptera > Limnephilidae > Limnephilus > Limnephilus marmoratus. Next base: position 37,814,050 of record OU862926.1, read on the forward strand.
TATAATTTTGGTCTCCGGTGACATTTTTGATTTTTTTTTTTTTTTTTCTACAAAAACATAAAAATTTGGTAGTTTTTGAACAGTTGGAGGCGGGGTAAGGGGTTCGTCAGACACCCGGCTGAGTGACCAGTGACGACATGCTGAAGAAATTTTTTTTTGTTTGATTTTGAAGAAAAAAATTTTGAAATAAAAAAAAAAGTCAAAAAAAGTCACCGGAGACCAAAATTTCGTTTACATTTTTTACTCCAAATAATGTCAGGAATCACTGGTTAAAGTAAGTCAAGTACGTCCCCTAACACCCTGAATGTTGTGCTCCTTTTAAGAAAAGTTCTATAACGTATAATACATTATAAAAGTTCTACAAGTTCTATAACGTAAGTCTTCTATAACGTTATGCTTCACCTTTACACATAGATACCATATGTAATACCCATTTATGTTATTTTTGTTATCTAAACCTTTAACACTGGTTTTGACACCTTTGTGCATTAAATCAAAAAAATGTAAAAATATGTACATGCCCGGAAGGACGTTGATGATTAATAAAAAATAAATAATTCCCTGGCTCCAGGGTTCCTTGGAGAGGGAGTGGAGAGGGGGGGAGGAGGAGGTGGAGTGGGAACCCCCCTAATACCATGCGAGCGAAGCCGCGGGAAAAGCTAGTGCATACTATAAGAAGGTATATTTTATTTGTTGTACATTCCAGAGTGTCGCTACCTTTTAATTATAATATCCAGACACTCTGGTAAATAAAAACCATTCAAAATCGAAATTACTTTAGGCTTGTTGTACATAAAATCCGCCTTAAATAATAAAAATATGCCTGAAGAAAATGACGTTAATGTTGATAGTTCTTGGTCAAAGAATGGTAGTTACGTTACACGACCGAAGAGGATAGGGTAGAGTTAGCTCAGTGATTAGAGCAGAGCTCCGGCAAGGCTAAGTATCGTCCTGGGTTCAATTTCTACACACGACCATATCTTTTTTTATTTGAGTTTGAGAGTCGCTAATGTTGTCTTCAATGATTAAATATGAAAAATATATGTTTGTCTTGCTATGGGTTAGCAATTAGGGTTAAGTAAGAAATAACCAATTTGATATGAGAACACGTCTGTATAACTACTTGAATAAGTTTTGATTTTACGTACCGTGAAGAATTTTAAAATATGGCGGCACTATAATATATTTCAGACTTTATCCTACAAAACGGGAGGTAATCCCGCTTGGTAGCTGCTTCAGTGCGATCTTTGCGTCCGTTTGTGATGAACTCTCCGCTGTCGAATACCACCGCTTGCGAGGACGTGCATTCAATTATTCTCTTTCTCAACCAGAAGGATGTCCGCCCAGTTAAAGTCCGTGCACACTGCACATCTGTATCTACTTGAATAAGTTTTTGATTTTACGTACCATGCAGAATTTTAAAATGCAAATTTGAACTTGTGTATTTATGACAAACCCTTCAAAAATTTGGCATTTTTTTCAGATGGTCAAAATATTTTCGCTTTACAATAAAATGCAAATATTTGGAATATTTCTGAGCACATTCAAAAACTAAAAACTGTTTTAGAAAGGTGATGAAATACGCTTTCAAATTATAGAATTCGAAATAAACATTTTTTTTAATTATTAAAATTTTGCATACAAACATAAAAAAGTTTTCATAATGGCTCACCTTACGTTTTTTCTAACTAAAGTTACTGATAATAAAAAAAAATAAAAACAAATACATATGTTATTAGACAAATGTATAACAAACACATAATATTGTAACGTCACTTTTTTGTGGCTCTATGTAAAAATAATTTATAAAAAATTCCCGAAGTTTCAAATTTTTTTTTCAATTCGCGATTCAAAACTTTGTGTACATTAAAGTGTATATTTTACTTTTTTTGGCTATTTTTTAGATTGGAATATAAAGCGTGGTGTTTTTCCTTTCTAACACCGATTAGAACATAATTCTAACTATGATAGTAAGGGAGTTACAGCGTTTTATATGAGACCTATGTGCGTTGGGACAAATATGGTCTCCTGTGATTACACGGGTTGACAAGAATGTCCAACGACTACAATTTTAACACTCCCAAAAAGCGCAAACTTCAGTTGTTTAGATGTGATTTGCGAAGATAGCGAAAGAAGAAGAAATTTTTGTTTTCTTTGTAGTAGATATTTATTTCATTGATTTTAATCACGGGATATTATAATTGTTGCACATGTGCAGATGAAAGTATTTGTAAAAAAAAAATGCCTCGGAAACTAAACTATCGAAAACAAGCATCGTCAATTCAGTTGAGTTCAATTTACCTTTTGATTGAAAGCCGTTAGTAGTTTACAATTTGGGAGGCAGTAACCATTTATTGTATAAGAAATGCCTCTGCTATAATGCCCAAGTAGTTCGCTATGTTTTATATATAGCAGGGGTGCCTGGCTTCATGGGGTGAGCTTTGTCCGGCTCTTGGCGGCGGATGCGTCTGCCCACCTGCTGCGTGGCGGGCCGGATCGGGAGAGACTGTCTGAGGAATCTTTTGACCCCTCCTGCCGAACTCTCTCGATCAATATCCTTGCACCGCAGTTCGAGGGATTGATTCATACGTCCGTCACTCTTGGACCCACTGACCACCAGATCCTAGCCGCATCTCATATTGTTTTCCTTCTCAGAAAGTCCTCTCCTTCCTTTCCTTAAAAAGACCCTCCACACAGATGATATAGGCCCAGATGGAAATTGTTTTCCTTCTTAAATTTAATGTTATTCTACATCTGTCAAAAATTTAAACCACAGAAACACGATTTAAAAAAACAGAATTATTAATTAATTAATTTATTAAAATAGAGAAATTTTGCCGCGTTCAACATCGCTTATGGGAATTCTTCCCTCAATCAGTTGAAATTTTGGAAAATCAAATTACACAACTGAAATTAGTAATTTATTTATTTAATTAATAACAATATTAAAACAAAACATTTTAACATACACCTCTGACAAGTAATAATATGCAAGCTTCCAACCTATCCAAACATCGCATCTCCAAAATCCAAACACAAGCAGTTTGTTTGACAGTCACAATATTAGAACACATTTGTATGATGTAACAAAGTGAATTTGTCTGCCCTCCCACCAGTCTGACTGAGAAGCTCCTGTCCTAAAGCTTCTACTCCGAGTTTGATAGATTTGCATGATGCACTATGATGCAGCTGTATGCAGCTTTATGCAGCCGTATGCAGCTACATGCAGTTATATGCACGGCGGGCGTCCTCTGTGAGATGCACTATGACAAAGCAAACTCATAGAATAGCATTGCCGACATTGAAGAATAAAACCGATGATTTGAAACCTGGGGTACAGTTTGCTAATGTAAGTTTTGTAAAAAACATTTAAATTAAAAATAAATTAAAAAAACGTGTTAAAACCATGCATGATCGTGTGAAAAATGTGAAGATCCACGAAGATAAGCGCAATGAGTAAGATTAAGAAAGGGATACTCAGAATTTTTTACATTAGCTCCGCACAGGAGGCCCTAAGGAAAAATTCCCCTCAGGGCCTATGTCGTATTTGGGGATGCTCTGTGGAGGGTCTTTTTAGCAAAAGAAGTTGTGAGGGTGGGAGGGGCGGGTAGGAATTTGAGGTTCAGTAGAAACGGACTTTCGAACCTATCCCTCCCACTGCGGTAAGGCGATATCGTAAACATTGCTGCATAATTTAGGGCGCCGCAACCGGGCTCGAAAAGAAGAAGATGGAGATATATGAAATTACGAATGTTAGAGGAGAGCGCTAACATTTAAAGCGTCAAAATCGATGCGAAAGTTGCGAAAGTGTTTAATTAAACACGACTCGTTTAAAATAGTGCAAAAATCTCGTGGAGAGCATCTTAACTATCATTTTAAGAAACATTGTGAATTTTTAACAAATATAATTTATAAGATAACAGAAACAGACTTTTTTTTAATAATTTTTGGAAAATACTTTGCGATTTTTTAACTATAGAGGGAATTTCATATAATTTGCCTTTCGGCGTGGGCAGCATCTAGACATTATCTTCAAAAATAACTTAAGAGCTTAAAAACTTCAAATTTTTAAGGTAGATATATATGTAAGAAATCGGTGGAAATGCGGGTAGCGGCGCCTTAAAGCAACTTTCTACCATGCTGTTGAATTTTAAAAAATAACTTTTTATTGATATTTTCAGACGTTATTTTAAAAACTTGGACACATCATAAATTATTTATCCAAAGCTGTTTCATCAGCCATAAGCTGATTTTGAAAATTTACAGCGAATTTCGTCAACTTTAATTTTATATTTAGGAAGAGAATTTTTGATGTAACAAGCTAGTAAATTTTCTACAAAGTTATGATATCAAATTTGACATTTTATTGTTCCTTACATGCTACATTTTGTACACATTGAAGAAAACTTTTTTTCAAACACACAATCATTAGATAAATTGTCCTACTTAAGGTCAAAAATATTTTGCGTTGTAAAATGAATAAAAAATTAAATAGGAAAAATTCATACGAATTAATTGATAAATTAATTATCAATTAATTCGAATTTTAACCCCCGGAGTGACGGACAGGAGTGACGGACGTAAGAACCCATTCCTCCCACTGCGGTGCAAGGCGATGAAGAGAAGAGTCAAAGGGTCTCCTTCAACCAGTCTCTCCCGATCCGGCACGCCACGGAGCAGGTGGACAAACGCATCGGCCGCCAAGACATACACAACCCTCACCCCATGAACCCAGGCACCTTCCTAGGTCACCAAAGTAGCGAACCACTTGGGGTAACCAATGGCAGAGGTGTTGGTAATAGAATAAATGGTTCCCGGGGCGATGGCACCCATACCCGCCTCCCAAATTGTGAATTAGTAGATATTAGCACTTTAGTCCAATCTAAATATATAATTTACCTAATAAATATAATTTATATATCTAAAACTCCACAAGGAAAAATAATAGACTATTAAAAATTCGTCTTAGACCATCCGGCAAAATTTCGCATTTCAGAATTTTTCTCCAGCATTTTGTTTCCTAATGCAATTTTATGATAAACTCGCTGCTGGCACCGCGCAGTGACGGTAAACATCTGTGTTTATATTTTGGAGGAGCGTCGTATCTGCAGATAGGGGAGGGGAAGGAGATGGGAAGGAGGAAGGTACATCGTATGATGGTATAGAGGATGCCGACTCTACTGGCGATGGGCAGAGGTGGCTTGGTAATCATATTGGGCCGAGATTTTGTAATACTGTTGTTCAATTGGAAATCTGTTTGCGAAGTCAATCAATTTGTGGACTCAAACTAATAATTGAGTCCTTGCCCGGAAAAACGTTATTACAGCCTTAATTAATAGACTGATCGTAAATTATTATTATTATTACTATCAAGAATAGAGAACTCCAGTCCAATTTTAATGAATAATGACCTTCTAACTTAAATAACTGCATTTTTATTTTTAGAGTTAGTTTTAATAGTTAAAAAAATTGTCAAAGTTTTAATTTTTCAAGATCCCCGAAAACCGCCGTATGTATGGTGGTGTGACGTCATCATTTCTGAAAAGTTATTATAGGATCGGGAAATTAGCTGATCAACTGCCGCCATTTTGAATTTCTTAGCATTACTATTTTTTGGTGCATTAGTTTTTGAATATTTTCAATAATAGAGGTAAACTAATAAGAGATACTTTTAATTTTGAAACATTATTTAGGCCTAAATAAACACAACAACTCTATAAACAGTATGTAAATAAACGAATTAATTAATACGGTGACTTGTGTCATACCTACATTCCCATGCAATGACTTTACGGTGACGTCACGACAAGACGAACAGTGACGTCACCACTAAACATTTCAATAATGCCAACTTGACGTCGTGTTTTTACGACCCGATTAAAAATGGCATTTTCATTAGATAATTTTTAAAAACTCTGCGTTTAATATTATTAAATACAACTTATATATTCAGAATCAGCGTTTTTTGGTCTATATGAAAATATTTTTTTAAAGCCATATTACTTTTCACTGGAGTTCCTTATTGTTGTAAATGTCACACACTTACATATATTGGCCACACACTCGGATAGGAGGACAGGCACTAGGAAAATAGTTGGGTGGAGGGAGAAGATGAATTTAGTTGTGTGAACAGTTTGTAATGACGTAATGGGGCATTTTTGCCAAAGTTCGATCGGGTTTTTATCATTTTTATGCTTTCGATTTCCGTACTTTTACGTTTTGTTTTTACAAATTCTACTAATTATGGATACCATTCTCCCTTATCCAGAATATTGAGACTTGTCAACGCAAGTCAATGCACTGATTTTTTTGGTGTAAAACTAAATGACTTTCAGCAATCAATACACAATATTTTAATGCTTCTTCATGCTTTGACTTGTAGTTTCTTCTATATGTACTTTTTAAATTTATATTGTCGTTGCCATTAATTTATTTGTGTTCTCCCTTCACTGTCATCTCTGTTTTTTTTTATTCGTGTTATTATTACGTTTTTAATGGACCATTGTCCGTAAATTAATAAATAAATAAGTGTTCACCAATACAAATTTCTAGAAGACGGAATTTTATATCACTACAATACGAAAATACTATAACAATATCATGTATTCCTCATTGCCCACAATTCTAAACAAGGAAAATAATGTGGATTCTTCAGTGGACATCTTCAATTTATCACTTAAAAAATGCAAAAAATTGTTGCTGAGGTAGTTCAGTTTTTTTAACTTTATTTTTTCCCATCGTATCTACATACATTCAAAAGTGATTTTACATAATTTCTAAATGTGGAAAGATGTAAATATATGGTATAAGTAATGTAAAAGTTAGAAATAAGTAAATATGTAATAGACAAAAGTAGGTAATGGGAATATAAACAAGAATGGTATTAGTAGTAGTTATGTAAAAAGAAATCAGAAAACTAGAGTGGACCTTTTTTGGTCATCTTATTAGTTTTTTTTGTTTTCTTCTTCGAGAAGTCACTTTATTTTGTGTTTTCTTTCCCTGTACATTTTGGAATGGTTTGAAGATTGGTTATTGATTTTACAAAAATACTTTTTTTTGGATATCGTAATATTTAATCCTTGGTCCACTGAATGTCAGGCCGTTTAGGTTCGTCAGGCGCTTCATACCACAAGACCGAAATTAGGCTTCCGTGAGACCGTGGATTTATCGTATTATAATGGAACCGAGAACCCGTGAAATAAATAAATATTTTATTGATATCTCAATCTCTTGCAAGATAAATCCTAAAGATGTATGTTTTTTCTTTCTAGTGTTGCTATTTTTCATTTCATTGAGTTACAAATCACAACGGTGCTGGAAGTTTTCACTTCAAAATACTAAAAAAAATTGTAAAAAAGTATTGTGACTTTGGAAAGATAAAATTGAAGCGCTACATTAGAGTGGGAGTCCAAACAGTCTCCTAATAACATGAGGGCTATTATAAACAATGACTAGTACACCCCTGTAGTACTGTAGGTGGGTTCTTCTAAACATTTTTGGAAGTTCCTACTCGCAGTGAAATGCTGCAAATATTATTGTTACGAAATTGGGGTAGGTACTTTCTTAGAAGACTTCAAAATATTATTTGAATGTGTTCCATTTTAGAAGTTACGAAAATAAAGTCAAGCAGTAGATACGACAAATGAAATATTTTATAGTAACACGAAAATTTGAACGGGAAGGACTTTAGAAAATAGCTTCGTTCGCAGATGTGTATGAATTTGGTTTCGAGTTAGAATATTATGTTGCAAAGGTAAATTTTCAGGATTAGTGTCCATGGTTATTACGAATAATTTTTAGAAAAAAACTTTAGATTCGCCTTAATCACTATAAAAGGAAACTTTTGCATCACGGCCGGCGGAAAATAATGCATTTTAATTTTCAATTGCGTAAAATAAAATTTCTCTTCGCGAACCGATACTGCGATTATTTATTTTCCGCCGGCCGTGATGCAAAAAGTTTCCTTTTGTAGTGAATAACGCGAATCTAAAGTTTTTTTCTAAAAAATATTCGTAATAACCATGGACAATGGACACTAATCCCGAAAAAATACCAAATTAAAAAAGGTGGAAAGAGGGGGGGGGGGAAATAAATCGATTTAAAAAAATTGGGTAAAGTATGGACAAGCCGCCGCATGCCGCTACACTTTAAATACTCATAAAATTTGAAAAGTAAACTACTTTAAAACTTAATTACCACAAGAACCATCGGTTTCAGTCGGGGTAGATGGAAAAATATGCATTAAAATTCGATTTTCATTAAAAGTTTAAAAATCACCATCTCCATTACGGACATGTATGGATTTGACATTTGCGAAACTCAGTTTCAAACTAAAAACGCTTGAATTACTTAATTTACCTAAACTAAGAATCTTAAAACCTATTTTGTGTTCATAAATAGTTGTTTCTTGTAATAATTGTTGAAAATAAGTATAATTTCCGTAATCTGTGCATAAAAATGCGACAAGTGAATACTTCGCCCACACAATCTAAACCAATGTGAGCCTTGAAAAGTGAGATCATAATCAAAGCGGCCAATGATCGCTGTCTTCGTAGGTAGTGTGATGCGTCATTTCCGTTTCATCCGAATTTCAACGAATCGGATCGAATCCCAACGGGGCTGAAGAAGTTTCACTTCAAAAACTACCTATCAAAAGCTACAGTTGAAATAAAAAGCTGTGTGCTGACTATGACTACGACTATGTTAGTCTCGTTCGGGATACATAAACTAAATAAATCTGAAAACGGTCTCGAGTAAGCCACATTATGTGACATTCATCATTTTTGCTGACCACTACTAAAAGCAACAGTACGGGGCTAGTGCTATTGTTTGGTTTTACTTTAAAGTTTGAGTATGAACGTTTTCGAAAAATTGCTGACGAATCGAAATGAGTTATTCATGCATGGACCAAAAAGAGACGAGATGGTGTTTTGAAATATTGGACTTCTCTTAGAGATATTGACTTGTGGCAGACTTGAAATTGTATACTATGGCTTTTTTATAAAGATACTTTATATTCGGTCAGTGGCCGAGTTGGCATCGTGTTTGGGTACCACTAAGGCGACGTGTGTTCTCTCATAGTTGGTGTTACTTTTGGAATGAACTAAGCAATAGTGTATCTATAGTTATTATGTGGATGGGCGTATATGATTGCAAATCCCATATCTCTCCAAATCTTGAAAGAAAGATATTGTTATTTGCTGGATTGAATAGTACGAAACATCACTTCCTGAGTACAGGTGAGGGACAAATAGATTGTAGGGTACAAAAACCATTATTTAGGAAGTCTCACTCTATCGTAGTCTACAAGCTCTCAGCTAGTCACTAGGTATCAATTGTCTGTACTCGTTTATGACAATAAGTGTAATCAAAGGAACTAAATTGGCTAACCGTGAAACAGATATCCTTGAACACAATGATATTTATACATAAACAACCTGTTACCAAATAAAATTATATACAATAAGGAAAATCACAGACATATCATAAGGACATGCAATAAAATCAGGCTACAAAAAAGAACAAAGCGAATATGCAGAACAGTTTACTATACAAAGGGATGAAGTTTTAAAACAAGCTACCAGAAACTTTAAAGTACACACCAATTGGAAGGTACAAGATGTATTGTGGGAGCTACATCAAACTAGAAAAAGTGTAGTGTGCTATATGTAATGTTATAATTAATTAGCAATTTGTGAACTTTAATGTGCAAATTACTAAAACTGTAATAATAAATAAAAAGTATAAATAAATAAAAAAAAACTTGGCTGCGACTCCATCTCAACAGAGAACTCCAGTCCAATTTATTTATTATTTTTTTATGAATGATGACCTTCTAACTTAAATTACTGCATTATTTTATTTAATTTAAGATTTAGTTTTAATAGTTAAAATAATTTTAAAAATTTTAATTTTTCAAGATCCTCCGAAAACCACCGTAGGTGGGTGAATCGTGTGACGTCATTACTCCTGAAAAGTTACTATAGGATCAGGAAATCAGCTGATCAACTGCCGCCAATTTGAATTTCGTTGTTCGAAGTATTCTCCTTAGAAGTAGCATTACTATTTTTTTCCAGTAGTTTTTGAATATTTACAATAATAGAGATAAATTAATTTATGAAACATTATTTAGGCCTAAATAATGTTTAATAAACACAACAACTAATTCTCTATAAACAATATGTAAATAAACGAATAAATTAATACGATGGCTTGTGTCATATCTACATTCTCATACAATGACTTTACGGTGACGTCACGACACGACGAATAGTGACGTCACCACTAAACATTTCAATAATGCCGCTTGACGGCGTGTTTTTACGACACGATTAAAAATGGACTTTTTAATATTTTTTTAAAAACTCTGCGTTTAATATTATTAAATAATACTTATATATTCAGAATCAGCGTTTATTGATCTATATGAACATATTTTTTTAAAGCCATAATATATTTCACTGGAGTTTCTTATTACCATATCTACAATAGAATAAGAACAAAAGTACTTATTAACATAACTAAATTTCACGTTTTCACTCCATTTCTAGAGAAATAAGTCTAAAATTCTGATAATTATTTATGAATGCATATTAACGATGATTTTCTTGGCACTACCGCGAGCTTTTTATTAATTAGAATGCAGTTTTATACGCGAGGAGTGGAACCTTTTCAAGGAAATGTTGGCAACACTCCCTCGTGTGATGTTATCGCTTGAAATGACTTGGCTAACAGATTTATGTTTTTGTATTTGGTAAACTGATTGTTTTATTTTTTTGAATAATTTTTAGGTACCTACCTTTTACACAGGAAGTCCCGAGGAAAATAATTTTTGTCTGGGCCATTTCGTTTTGGGATGCTGTATGGAGAGTCTTTTCAGGGAAAGTAAGGTGAGGAAGTTTCGGGAAGGAAAAGGTACGAGGGGTTGGTAGGAATCTGAAGATGGACCTATGAATCCATCCCTCCCACTGCTGTACGAGGCGATGGGTCGAGAGAATCCGGGTGGAGGGGTTAGAAGGTCTCCACCATTACGCAAATACTTTAATAGTACACAACTGCTCTGTACAAATCGTAAGTGCGCCCCACGGCAGAATTTGGCAGCCACCTCTGGTCTGGAGCTCCAAAATACCTTTAAAAAAAACCTCGATATTGTGCAAAAATTCTCCCAACTTAACAAGTGGATTGCAATCTTTAGAGCACAGGCGTAGCGTTGGATGGAAATGTTATCTAATTGTTCTACCGGTATTTCAATGAAAGATGCTCCGAGGAACTAGCGTCATTCATCCCCTCGGCAACGGTGCATAATCGAAGAACACGCCAAACGCATACCCAATATATGTACGAAGTTGAAAATTTTCACATGAGAACGGATCGCTTCTACGTCTCGTTCTTGATTTCAACGGCTCGGTTGTGGAACGATTTGCCGTCATCTACATTAACTTCTTCCTAACAACACGGGTCTCTTCCATGACCCATGTTCACTACTTCCTCTCCTCAAAAATACCCTCCACACAGCATCTTTACAGATGACATTTCCTTCAGAGCCTCCTGCGTGGAGTTACTGTGAAAAAATCGATGTTAATTTTTTACTCATATGCCAATAGTTGTTTTTTTATATGTGTGTGTGTTTGTTGTCAGTCTCTAACTTTAAACCATGGTCGTATGGCATTAAGTCACTAGTCAGTGTTGTTACGCATGTCTTGATCGTAAGTCATTAGCTAATAATTTATAGTAATCCAAAGTTAGCATTTTCGTACAGCATTTTAGGAATGCATTGATTGTTCTATTTCATGGCTATTCGTTCAATTACTAATATTACCATTTCTCTTTAGATAGGTACATACTATATCCGTTCGGTTTCTCAAAGTTTTGGTCCGTTTGACGCAAGTTCATTTGCATTGATAAATCGGTGAACGGCGAGAAATTTTGAAATTTAAATTTAGAACTCTTTCAAATTTTAAGTGGCATAAATATTCATGGATTTAACGATCATTTTAACATTACAGTTTTTTTAAAGATTATAAATAATTTTGCGTAAGAGGATCAGCTTTACTATCATTTTTTTTTAAAATTGAAACAATAACGTTAGTTTTTAAAACATTATTTGCTCCGCGGGTTTGTGCTGCGGGCGGCGGGCGACACGACCGTCACAAACTTCTCCTATATGTCATCGAGGTCCGGACTGGAGAGATTCAAGAAAATGCAAATCCAAGAGTACTTATGCCTAACAGCCGACGTTCCTCGTGCTTTCTGTTAACGTAAGTGGCGCCATCTTTTGGCATAATTAACTACTTGTTTTAATTCGGTGCTATTACGATAGTAAGGAAATAAGATTAAACAAAAAGGACAAAACGAATACGCAAAACAGTCTGCTGTACAAAGGAATTAAGTTATATAACACACTACCAGAAACTCTTAAGTCCTCACCAATTGAAAAGTTCAAGATGGATTGTAGGAGCTACATAAAACAAAAACAAAAAAATTTGTGATTTCAAAAAATTTTGTGAATTTAAAATATTATAATTAAAAAAAAAAAAAAAAAAACTGCAATATGAAATATTATAATCAATTAGAAATTTGTAAACTTAAATGTACAAATTACTAAAATAAAATTCAAATAAAAAAAAAAAAAAAAAATAGTACATGGCGTGACGTCAGAGTTGTACTCAACCGCACAGTCGCTAAAGTATTAATACTGTCAGATGTGGGCCTCAATGAGTGCTTTGCCCGTGCTTAGGCCCCCTGAGTACATGTATTTTACAGTTGTTTTTCCTTTTGATACTTTGCACATAATTAATGTTGTTTCAATAACTAAATACTATTTTCACGGGTAGGCCATACTCTGGGACAAACGGAGCCCCACGCTAGTAAAAACCTCAAGGCTGCTGTATTACCGGTCATAATATTTTTTATATCTGTATGATACTCCGACTAAGAACTATTAACACCTTCATTTTATTTTCGTTGGTATATAAATATGACCAAAGGTGATATGTTTGAATTAGCTCAGTGGTTAGAGCAGAGTTCCGGAATTCCTACATGCGACCAAATCTTTTTCTGATTTTCTGTTTCAAATTTTTGTTAAAAAACTCGCACGCAATTTATTGAACATTTTTAAGCAAATTTCATAACTTTGGAGCCCACTAATGTGGATAGATATGTTCGCGGGCGTGCACACAAAAATCACCGAATGAATGGCGTAGAAAATAATATATAATAGTACAAATTACGAACGTGAAAATTAACTCAAAATATATGATGAATCCGTCAAATTCTTTGAAACAACTCGTCCTTAGTAATCATTAGAAATCATCATTGTTTATATTAAACAAAAGACAGTCACATTTCAATAAAGACTTACTAATAAGTGTTCATCCATCCCCACTTAGAACACTGCACACTGAAGAACACTGAACAATTTTTAACCACATAAATTGTAAACAAAAATTACACTTCTTAAATTACAACGAATCTATTAATAACCACAATTTCAACTCCCTTTATACACGACGTTTAATTTTTGACCAAACTTTATTATTTAAAATTGTTAATAATGGCCTGGACTCGCCAGAGCTAACTAACTTAATAAATATTCATATTCCGTCAAGATCAACTCGGCAATCCCATTTGTTTCATTTGCCTACATGTAGAACTAACATTAGAAAAAATTAAACAATTCCCCATATATGTGCGCAATATAACAGAAAATTTCAAAATATAGATATTTTTAGCCCATACACTACAGAAATATCGATTAGAAGTAACACGTACGATCGAAAATTAATACGAAAGTGTGAAAAGTATCCGGAGCATCTCCTATCCTCCTCCTTTATTCCCCTTCCTCTCCTCCTCACCTCAAATTAATTTTAATATGTAATAAAACTCTATCTCCAATCAACTTTAACATAGGATTTTTTTTGGCTTGACTCGATTTAACAATGTATATTTTTATCTTTATGTTTTATGTATAAGCTGTTTGTCCTTTACTAATAAATAAATAAATAAAATCATTTTGGAACCTACTTTTACGCTTGTCTGATAGATTTATACTCATCAGTTCCTATTGTAAAAATTAAAAGTTGGTTAGTATGACGCACGAATACATTTCCTTTATAATCATATCCGATTTTAAGTAAGTTTATTTGCAGCAGATTCTCTGTGGGTTTTTGATCATTAGCTTCTTTTTGTCTTCGACACAAAACATTTTTCATTTTGACCGGACATGTTGGGTTGTTTCACAAATTTTGACAAAAGAGTCCTGTTTTTCAGTATGTTAATTTAAACATTTTTCAGGAATTTGTAAGCATGGATTAAAAAAACTCATGATGGTTTTGGAAAACAATGTCTGCTTTTGGCATTATGATGAACGTAGAACATTAAAAATAATAAATCAACCCTTTTCGTTGGTAATGAAAAACCCCAATTTTAAATAGCGAATAGGATAGACTTGACAATGAATTGAAGACTGCCGCTGAGCTTTTGCTAAGTAATTGTTACATCTGTTTATTTGACACTATTTATTAATTTATTCTCAGTACATTTACATTACAAAGGTATAATATATTGTCCTCCACACTAGGAGTTCATCTGTGTTATAGAGGACATTTTTCAATTGTAAATTATAAATTATGAATAGTAAAACAAAAGAGTGTTCATAGTATATAAAAAAGAGAAACAATAAAAATCAAAATATATAATCGACTTCAATTCGACAAAATTATAAAATAAATGTTAAAAGGATTGTAGCCAGTTCCTTATGTTTTTTTTTGTATCCAATAATATTAGTAGTTGTTTCATATTGTGTAGAAAGAGAATTGTATAGTTTTATAGCCTGGTATCTGTAGGGTTTTTGTCCAAAGGATGTGCTTGTTTTTGGTATTTGTAGTTGCTGAGCATGACTTGTTCTAGTATTGCGAGAATTTTGTGAAGCGGTAAATGTGGTTAAGTTCTTGTAAAGGAAAGTTAGTATTTGTTTTGAATATAATTTTTGAATTTTCAGAACTGGGAATTTTTCGAATATGATTGAAGTATGTGTAAGTATTGGTAATTTAAGTATTACTTTTATAAGGGTTTTTTGAGCTTTAAAAGTGTATTAATGTATTTTTTACTGGCTCAGCCCCAGGCAATAATGCCGTATTCTATAAGCAGTAATAATGTTTTAATATGCAGTATGTTAAGGGACGCTCTTGACTTACTAACCAGTGATTCCTAATATTATTTGGAGTAAAAAATGTAAATGAAATTTTGGACTCCAGTGACATTTTTTTTAAAATCTGTAGGTATTGGACAGTTAGGGACGGGACAATGAGATGTTGATTACTCGGCTGAGTGACCAATGCGTTAGATATAATTTAAAATTTTCGCGGCCAAAAGTATTATAGTGATTTATTTTTGGGGTATTATACCGTCCCTACCTCTTTCTGTAGCCAAAGTTTTGGACAGCATTACAGTATCAGAGTAGATGTGTAATCGAAGGTTGAGGTGAAGTTTGTGCTTATTTATGTTACCAGCTCCAATCCTCTAAGATTATGGTATAACAATATAATTTAAATGGTTTTCTGCGTTTGGTTTTGATAAAGCCGTTAATTTATATATACGAACAACTATTGAGCTTAGCTCTGCCGCCTTTATTGAATAATATTAATGTAATTTTCGTGAATTTCAATTACATTCGTAATGTCATAAGTATACGTTTTGGGTCTTCCCATGGACAAATCCAAAGTAATGGCCGGTATCAATTAAATGCTCGGAAATTGCAGATCTGCCAGGATGTCTGAGCTTACATGCTTGAAAGTGTTCTGATCGGAAATCGTCCGTTCTGTCTGGTTTACATAAGCCAAATCACATCCGAACTGCTAATTTTATAAACTCCAACTGTCTCAATAGGAAACCTAGTTTTTACAGGCCTCAGTAAGGCTTTTATTAAGACGATCTTCAAACATATGAGAAAAGAGGAAAAAAGCCAGATACCGACAAATCGATCCACAGCCGAACTGTTGAACGTACTGTCGTAAAAACGACCCGTTCTCATTTCAACAGAAAGAATCATCCGGTTGCTATTACTAGCTAAGTTCTTAATAGCACGCAATATTGTCACACTATAATGATTATTAAACCCATTTTGAAATAAGTGTTTTCCTTCTTCTTCTTCTTCTTCTTGTGCCTTGTCCGTTCAACGGACGTTGGCTATCATGTTGGCTATGCGGACTTTGTTTACTGCGGCCCGGAACAGCTCCACGGTAGACTGGCCAAACCACTGTCTCAGGTTTTTCAGCCATGAGGTTCTCCTTCTTCCAGGGCCCCGTCTTCCGCCAATCTTTCCCTGCATTATGAGATGCAGGATCTCATACTTCTATGGATGTCTCATCACATGTCCAAAATATTGAAGTTTTCGGATTTTTATAGTTTTAATTACTTCCTTTTCTTTATTCATCCGAACCATAACATCTTCGTTTGTAACCCTGTCCATCCAGCTTATTTTAAGTATTCTTCTGTAGGTCCACATCTCGAATGCCTCAAGTCACCTAATTAGTTCTTCAGTAAGCGTCCATGCTTTGTGATAATTCTCTCTCTTTTGATTCTGATTTTGATTTCTTTTCTACTCCTGGGCACTTGGCACCAGTCGTAATAATTCTCTCTTCCCCCTACATTTAGATTTAACTCGGTTTAATATTAAATATATAAACTCTCCTCGTCATCGGCAAGACAGTTGATATTTCTATCTTTTGATGCTGATTTATTTTATTTTTGGAATTCTTTCATCCCTTCAAGTTTTCTTGAACTTTTCTTTTGGCTCTGATCGATATTTAAATTTTTAAGGCTTTGCATGTGTGTAGTAGGGATGGAAAATTCCTTCCCTACGTCACACAAGCCTACATGAAAATTGGACCCTTATTTTCTTTGATAACTACAGAAAGCTACTTAAAGCTCCCTTGCACTATATACCTTTAGAGATATATGTACTTAACTAATTAATACGTTATTTACGACCTTGAACGTAAATATTTTCGTATTTATGTTGTAATTAAACTCCATCAAACGTTGTGTAATTTTTTTGATTTATGATATGGGACTTTAATTACTTTCATTCTTTGTGGTAACTTCTTGATTCTAGTCAGAGCGTTGAGTTTCAAACTGTATTGGTCTCTCTCTTGCAAATCTAACTTTAAATAGTTTCTCTAAATGAACTAACTTTCCTCCGTCGCTTATTATGTTTTCCTACATCCTAACGAACTCGTAATTAACCTGTACTAATCGAATTACGCATGTTTAATTGAACAAATAATTAAGTATGACTCAAATGATTAATTGTTAGTAAATTTGATTATGATTGTTTTGTATCTGCTTGTCATCTCTCCAATCCGATTCAGCTGCTATAAGGTACATATAAAGATGGGTTTAGTAGGTTAATGTAATTAATAGATTGCATATTAGACGAACTCAGAATACCCTTTTTCTGCCGAAAATTTGGCTCCTATCCTCCTGCAAGTAAACAGGATGGTCAAAGATCAACTAGAACTTCGCACAGTCAGCCGACGCGATTTTCCAGAGGGTCTTAGTACCTTGTTCTGTCAATCTTCCATGTCGTCGTGTACGTCATTCAGGTCTTTCCCTAAGTCCCGAAACCCCCAAATTCCTACTCCTCCAAGGTCTACTATTTACTTAGGGCGAACCGGTTTCGTCCTATATGCAATCATATACTCACGGTGTTTTGCAGAGTTACGGGTCGTGAATCCTCCCTCCACGTACAAGAAATGATGTGAGAGTAACTCTGTCGAGTCTAAAACGCTAATTGTAAGCGGGTCCACATCATCCAATGTACAGTACATAGAAAGATATATATGTAAACATACGTTTGGGTAGGATTATAACTCGCAATTTAGAGTCTAGCCAGTCTCAAATCCCGAGCTCGGATTTCGTGGAAAGGAATTCTGCACAAAACCTTAACCGATGACCAAATATATACATATTAAAAGTGGGAAATATTAATAGATACTAGTATAATAAGCAATTATCTGGCGATATGTTCTGGAGATTCGCCAAAACTCCAAGCTTTTTGTTTTGTTTGGTTGGCAATTTTATTTAAGAGATTGCCATCTCTATTATGTGTTTGGTTAATGGTCCTTGTTTTTTTAAGGAGCGACCACTGCCTCCTATTGTTGAACTGTTTTCTAAATTTTCCCCCAAGGTTCAACTTTTGGTAAAATTTTTACTATCCCGTGATTTTTCAGTTGTCTCATGTAAATGATTGATACTTTTTATTAGGCTATCCCGTGATTCTTCAACTGCTTCTTGTAAATGATTGATGCTTTTTATTAGGCTATCCCGTGATTTTTCAACTGCTTCTTGTAAATTATTTATACCTGTAAGAGCAATTATTTCATAATTTTTCCCCGAATTTTTCATGTAGTTCTTTAATAATCTTTTATCTGACTATCCCGTGATTTTCAAATGTTTGATGTACCTATTATTTGACTAGCTTATAATAAATCTATTTAGTTTCAATTGTTCAATTCAAAATTTATCTCTTCATGTTCAAGTTAAAGATTGTGTTTACAACCTTTTCTATAATTGTGCAATTTCTTGGCTTTGTCCCATTGTCAAGTTAATATTAATACCTGTCAACTACCTAATAAATATACTATAACCTATATAATAACCTAACTTACTATAATACTAATACCTATCAACCACCTATTAAAGACCCAAGTACATCTTCCTTTAAAAGCATCTGACCCAGTGCCCCAATGACCGAGTTGTTTTATAAACCATTTCAATTATGTAAACATCCCCACTGGCTTCGTGACCTAGATTCCAAACATGAGATGTTTGTTTATTTTTTTTTTTGAACATTCCTAAACGCGGGCTTATATGGTTCTAATTTTTTTTTTCTTTTGAATTTAATAGTGATAATTTCCTTTTCGCAGAGGTCTAATCTGTTCCCCGATAAATATAATTATAATGCATACATATATATACATATACATTTTGTCTCAATAAATAAATATACTGATATATGTACAATTTTATTATAGTTGAGGTAAATTCTAATATCATAACTCATTTTTTTGATCATTTTATATTAGCTGAAGTTATAATAAATAGTATATATATATACTAAATAAATACAAAACTTTGACTTGGAAATTTATCAAACACATAACTATTTTAAATAGTTACGGATAAATGCAAAGATAGGTATTCGAGATCGATACCTTTACTTTTTATATAAGTGTTTTTCTTTTTGATTAAACTTTCTTGGAATATATATATATACATATATATAAATATATCTATTTTATATATATAATATTTTAATATAGGTACATATCACATATTAAGCAAATAATATTTTGTTATAATAATATAAAATTTTATACCGACGGTCAACTGCCCTCTGCCTCGTTCATGTCTCTAGAAATTTTTATACTTTGTAAGGACTTACCCCAAAAGGTCCACTCCTGTCGGGTTCAACACGACAAACCTTTTATATATTTCTTTCTACCTAATTCAGTTATTGTCTAACTAAACCTAGATTAATCATCTTTATTCATTATTCCACTATTGCGTTGACTCTAAACTGAATTAATTGATGACTAATCTTTATCAATCAAAATGTATTCCGTTTAAATTATAAATTTTAAGCAACATCCACTTCATGATTATTTACGAAATAAGAAATTTATTATTTTTATTTTTGTTTGTCACCGAACCCTTTTTATTTATTTTGCAGTAAGATAACGTTTTACTATTTATTTAAGCTTTCCGAAATAGTTATTATTATTAAGTTATCACAATCTCGTTTAACAACAACTTAATAATTTGTATTATTTATTCTAAAGTCCATATTTATTATTATTATTTTATCTAATACTAGATTAATCCTGTGATAAATTATTATGTTCGATTTGCACTTTATTTATTTATTATCTCTTTTCAATTTGCACTGTTAAAAAAAAATAATTAATTTAAATATTTGATATTTGCTATAACTCTCGCCGTTTAAACTGGACACATATAATTAATTATCACTTATTTGCATTACATCAATTATCACATAACTTTATTTATTTATTTCACTGATTTTTGTTTTTCACAATTTCCCTAAGTCTCAAAATGTTTATATTTAATGATTGTAAAATCCGAACTTTTCACTACACAAATTGTATTTATTGCAGCACTTTTTAACTTTTCACAATTTAAATTTATGATTTAATCACCTCACTGAATCTAATTAATTATTATTAATGGTACTAATTTCTTACACTAAATTTAATACCAAACTTTAGACACTTAGAACTTTCTGTTAAAATGCATTTTATCTAACACTAGATTATACTAAGTCCGAAATCACTTCTATTGACTTGACTCCAATTATTTCAGAGTCATAAAAATTTTTTAACACTTAGACAATTTTTCAATTAATAACCGATTTAAACGTCACGTCACGTCTCACAAACTTCCGCTTTTCAAAACCCCCGATGACTAACCAAAAATCACTAAGTCCTGTCTTTTAAACCCCTTTCAGGATTAGAATGGCCTATCTAAGCTATCTTCGATCCACGAATTTAATCTCTAACAACTCGAGATTTCATATATCGATTCTGTCATTTTTGTTTAACTGTCGTTAGGTCCACCTTTCATGACTTTGTTCATGCCCTATCTCGTTTAAACATTTTTCCAGGATCGGACCGGCGATATTACGTCAAAATGCCCCTCATTCCTTTTGTCTGTTGGTCATACAAAATTAGCTCAAATTTCATAATTTTTTTGTTATTTTTTTTCTCAATTCGTAAAAGGTCCGTCTTCGATAACTATATTTACGTCTCGATTTTTCCGTACCTATCACAAATCATGATTATCTCCATATCGAAATGTTTACTATGCAATTTCGAGTTGCAATTTTTATAATTTCCACTCTATCTCACTGCTACTTGTATGAATTTTTTCCATTAAACCCGTATTTTCTCTATTTACGTAGTGTATCTGAATTTTCCCCTTTCCCCTAGAATTTTCTTGTATTCACAACACTCTTCCTACGAATTTCCTCTTTTATCCTTATGTTATTATCCACATCTATATGATTAGTTACATTCCAAGCCAAATTTATTGTTTTCATCGATACTTCTGAATTTTCATGACTTTTCCTTACGGAATCATCTTTTAATTGTTTTTATTTTCTTTTTTTCTACCCCCCGTTTCGTCTTCGATGTATGTCACCTCTTAGAAAATTTCATTTTCTATATACTATTACTTTTTATGTTATTTTCCACATTTTTTTTTGGAGAAACTTCCACTTCGGCCCTTAAATATATGTCAATTTTTATTACTTCATATGGATCTTCCCCCAACTTCCGTCCCTTTCTTCCCTGAATTCACATTAATTTAAAATTTGACATGTGTTTATGTCTGGACTTCGATGTACCGACCGATAACTCAGCTTTTATTCGAGGGTCGTAAAATCTAATCGTTTTTAGTTTGAATAAACAGTCCCTATGCCCAATGATAATTTTTATCGTCCAAAAAGCCATTAAAATGGGTTTAATCGCCTAAAACCGTGTTCGTTTTCTGATTGTTTTAATAACAAAATCACGTGTGGGGTCGTCAACTCAAATAATGTTTACGTCTATCATCAAACTTTCCTATCTTCCATAGTACTTTCGTCAAACAATTGACGGAAAACAATTCCTTTTTGTTTGATTTACCTAACGCAATGTAACCAGTATGACCTCCCTATTCTAAATATATAACGATATCTATTTAAACTCGTCTGAAAACGCAAAATTAAGTCGAAATCTTATATTGTTCAATAAACACTTCCGTTTAAACGTCCAGTTTTTCCATTAGATTTCCTTTTCAAATCGTTTTCCCTGACGTTACAAGAGTGACATCCCTAATTTCCAGCGTTTTTCTTCCTTTTAAATGTAAAATGTACACTTTCCTTTCAATCTGGTCTCCCTGACTTTCTATGTACTCGTTATACGGCTGAATAACCCTACAGTAGCTTTTCTTACGTTTTACACGTCTTTTCTTTAACCTTCCTCTGATCATAATTTTCTTGCTATTTTCTTGCCTAGTTTTTCCAACATAATGTGGATTAATTTGCTCGTTAACGGCGGTTGCCAACACCTTCATTGTACTGATTGTATATCTTAAATTTGGGGTCATCGTATCTAATGCACCGGGCGTGAGACCCTGTTTACATTATAGTGTATTGATCTTTCGGTCGGTGACGATATTCTTTCTCATAAATCTCTGATTAATTGCTTAGTTCAAAGTCCATTCCTTTGTTCAAAATCTGGCTACGCCTTCCATTCTGTGATTGGTTTCATTAGTTATTTATAGCTTTCTGCTTAGACCTGATTGGCTGTTGATTTCAACTATTTATTATTACGCTGATTAATGATGATTTCTAGCACCCTCTGTGTTCTTTTCATCAATACTCATCTCAATCTACTTAATTGTAGATCCCTATCGTCAACAAGAATTCAATTTACTTTGAACCGGTAGATGTCGCAGGTGTATCTGTTTTATAATTAATTGGTATTTTCTTTTTGAATTAAAGTGGGAAGCTACAATATTTTCTTATTTTCACTGTTGGTTAATGCAATTCATCACAGCTTCCATTCCGTAAAATAATATCGAAAACACGTAGCATCTGACCATTCGCATTTGTAATCCAAGGTTGAGATCATGACTGCAGAACATTTTTTTCATGCGGATAAAGGTTGCACGAGCTTGCTCAATGCGGCATTTGATTTCAACTGAAGGATCCCATCTATCATTTACATTGCAGCCCAAGTATACAATACTTTGTACCTTCTCTAGTTTTGTTCCAGCAATGTAAAGATTTTCATCCAATGCGTTATTTTTGCTTATGAGCATGTATTTTGTCTTATTTATATTCAGTTCTAGCCCAAAATTCTCAAAAGTCTTCACTACTTGATTCAGCTAAAGTTGTAAATCCTCAATGTTACTTGTAAGAAGTACATGTAATTTATTAAACTCATAAAATTATAAAGTGTACACAAATGATGTGTGATTTATGTGTAACTTAATTATTACGATTTGTTTCCCTGACAACAAAACATAAAGTGGAAAAAAAATTAAGGAATCACATTTTCGATAAAACTTTTTAAGTTAAATTTTATTTCCAAATTACGCCTGTTCAATTGCTTTGTTTTGAAACAAAAGTAATAATTTATTGGGTTTTTTGACATGCCAAATGAGAATTAGGATATCCGTTCCAACTAATAATGTTTTTTTAAAACTAATAAAAAATTGAAAATTTATTTTAAATATTCTGGAATTAGTTAGTTAAACACATATTCTGGATTTTTTCTGTTACGAGAGATGGGAAGGCTGATAGAAGTATCGAAAGAAGAGTAAATGCAGGCTACTCTATTATGAGGGGACTGAGCGCCGTTGGCGCCAACAAAAAAACTGTCCAAATAGGCGAAGTTAGCTGTCCATAATGGAGTGCTGGTACCTACTTGGTGAATAGCAGTGAGGCATGGAACTAGCAGAAGAAGGATGAAAGTACATAGACTGAATGCTGTGGAGATGAGATCCCTGAGGCGTATGTTTAGTAAAACCATGTACGATCGTGTGAGAAATGTGAAGATCCATGAAGAATGCAAGGCTGATGTAAGCGTAATGAGTAAGATTAAAAAAAGGGACGCTCAAATGGTTTGAGCGTGAGGAGCGAATGAACGAGGAAAGGAGTATAAGGAGAATATGTAATGAGACTGGTGAAGATGTCGGGGACGCCCGAGGAAGACATGGCACGACCAAGTGATTCAGATACTTGAGTCGGGCCATGTGAAGAGTCGGAATAATAGAAGAGCATGTATGAGACGACGTATGTACGTGAACGAGGCAAGAGGTGTGTTCCAAGATCGAGTTGTTTGGCGGTAGGTCATCTTTGCCTACCCCTGCGGGGAAACGGCGTGATGGTTAGTTTGTTAGTTAGTTCGTTGGGAAATCGATATTTGTGTGAAAAGCACCATTGTTATTATTATCTCTTCGTTGATGAAAGCACTCTTATGATAGACTTGCCCCTAACAAGATATATGGCTACCATTTCGACGAGCTGGAGGCAAGCCACGTGACTGTATTTTTGGAATCAGGAAGGTTCAAGAATGCTTTGAATAAACGACAACATCGTTGACAGCCGAAGAGCGCGCATTGAAATAACACGAATCTGTGCAGAAAACCAAAGTTTTTAAATGTATTGCAGCGCATTGTAGGTCTATTCTGAACATCATCTGAATTTTCGTTTTTAAACGAACCGCCTGGACGCTAAAAATGATTGAGGTTGGTAAATTTTAACAAATTTGTCTAACTAAATAGTATATAATATATCCCTTTTTAGTTCATCTGTGTTCAATATTGGATATTTGAGAGGGGTGTGATTTTCTCAAAGATTAAAAGAATTGAAAATAACATTTCACCTATATTACTTCTTTTTGAACTTCTTTAACATCGTTGTGATTTAAAACTCGATGAAACGAAAAATAAACACCAAAAAGAGACAAATACGTACATCCATAGGATTTAGCCTGCGGGAGATAAAATAATCGGTCTCCTTTTGTGCGGTGCTCAGTCAGTAGTCTCCCCACTCTTGTCTATTCTTTTAAGGCGCCGCATCACCACTCAAAAAGAAGAAGATGGACAGATATATAATTACGAATGTTAGAAGAGTGCGCTTAAATTTAAAGCGATAAAATCGATGCAAAAATTGTGAAAATGTTCAATAAAACACCACTCTTTTAAAATAGAGCAAAAACATCGTGGAAGGCGTCTTAAGAGGGCATTACCAGAGAAAGCCGGAAATACGTCATTTTCAAAAAAGTTTTTAGACGTACTGACTCTTTTCCACAAAAAATTATAAATGAATTTCGAAAGATTGTTCTTTTATCTAGCATTCGTATGTAATAAATTTTTTGAATTTTTTTTAATTTTTAGTATAATAAGGTTATTCCATAGGTCGTTGGCAGATTTGTGAAATTTTCAAAAAAGTTTTTGTATTATACCACACCCATTTCAAATAATGTAATCATGCAGTAAAATAAATCAATACATTATCTAGCAGAGTTATGTATTAGAATTTTAATTTTAGTTTCAATAAAATCATTAAAAAATATGTACGTACATGTGTTTCTTGACGAAAATTGGTCCATTTTTGTATTTATTTGCGCACTTACAAACTAATATATTTCAGATTTTTTTAACATTCTTATTAAATTTAGACATTATTGAAAAATGATAAATACTTATAATCAAAAATTAACTACAAAAAGTACACTATTTTAATAGTTTTATCATCACGCCTTTCAGCTTTTTTGGTTCTGCTATATTTTAAGATTCAAACGTGGAAAAAAAATTCTTACCAAAACATTTTTGATGAAAGTGTAGAGAAATTTATAAAAAAACAAAATAAAAAAAGTCCTTTTATATGATGAATTCGGAAGAAAACTGTTACTTTACTTTTTTCTGTTTCATACAATAAAAAAATTAAGTTTGTTTTTAATTCCATAAAATGAAAACAAACAATTTAATAAGCGGACTCTAAGAAATTACAATGTTGTCAGATCTGAAATACATTGAATGCCTTTTTACAGCGGGACCACGTAAGAAAGCTTATTAGTAATATATCGTGTTGTTGTATACACGGGCTTTATTTATGTTATTGCAATAACACGGGTTATCGGGCGTGAAAAGTTTTTTTTTTAGTAAGGCTGCAAATGTTTAAGGAAGATAAGTAAGAAATCGGTAGAAATTCAGGTAGCAGCGGCTTAATTGTTTCTAATTTTCAATTCTGTTTTTTTGAAGTGAAAACTACTTTAGCACCGTTGTGATTTGAAACTCGACGAAATGAAAAAGCGACACCATAAAGAGATAATTACATAAATCTATTGGATGGAGCCTGCGAGAGAATGAGATAGTTTAATCGGTCTCCTCTTTGTGTGGTGCTTCATAGCCTCCCCACTCTTGTCTACTTTAGTATACTGATGGTTTCACTTCTACCACTTGTGAACTTTTAATACATTTACTCTTATTTTGTATAGGTCGGTATTTCTTGGGAGCTCTTCACCGTTCTATACAGCCGTAATGAGTTCTGTGATTTTAACCTTTTTCCATAGACATATGAATATTACTAGACCTGTCCTAAGTGATAAAAGGGATCCTAAGGGATTGAGTATGGCTTCGCGTGGATCTAAAAAATGTGACGTCATCATTCTTCTGCGAGCCAGCGTCGAGCGCTCATCGGTGCATTTTACGAAATAACACCGCAAAAAATACGGTTTGTGTTTTGAAAACGTGTAAATATATACTATCACTCGAGATACATGGCGTGTGCTTGTCGATGTTTACTGGGGTGAGTAAATTATGAAACATTTGTAAAAGTGTCATAACTAAATACGGCAACAAAATATTGGAGTCTGAAAATAGGCGAACCTTACTTTGCCATTACGCGGCGAGCAATTCGCGCTCCCATGTAAAAAGGTCTATTCATTCAAATGCAGAGTTTACTTTTAAGAACTAAATGGTGATATTATAATGCGAGATGCCTACATAATATATACTGACATATTGAGTGATTGACGAATCACATATCTCCAAAGTCATCTTCCCGCTCTGCGCCCCGCTGTAGTTGTCGTCTTCCCCTCACCTTTATGTCCTGGTCTAGTAATATTCATAATATGTCTATGTCTTTTTCAAAGAGAGTGGGAAGTGGATATATATTACACTTTTTCTTTAAAAACTGTGTAAGTTACACTTTTAAGTAAAGTGGAATTTACTGTTAGGTGGAATTTTTTGAAAAATAAGTCAATAGGTTCGTCGTGCATAATGTTGGGCTTACCGATAAAAGCGTGTGTGAATCCAGCCCAGAGTATAAAAATCTCTTTGAAATCGGTATTGTTTTACAATAATAATGATTACAGACATTGTTAAGATCAAAGGCCACATATCATAGTTACTCGTATTTCAAAGAAAATTGATACCTTTCTTTACAGTATCAAATCAAATTAATTTTTCCTCGAAGAAAACATTTGATACAGTGTGGGGTTTCTTGGAAGTATTAAACATGAATAATTTAAAATAAAATCCAATATTCTTTCAAATCCGAAGGTACTCGTAGGTAACCCATCTTAGTATATAAAAAATCTTTTTTCTTTGTCCCTTATGGGTTCTTAAACTATTCATCCGATTGCATTGAAACTTTGGTAATTTGTTGTGTGCACACCCGTGAATATTTCCATATATAATGGTGAGCAAAGGCATTGTGAAATTTCTATAAAAATTTACGATAGGCGGCTTATAGGGAGGCGGGAAGTCGAAAGGGGAACGCAGGAGTGGGGGGGGAGGGTGTACCGAGACGGGTGGATGCGGGATGGGAAGGGGACTGAAACGCCAATTTGGGGGGCGGCAATGGGTACCGCCACCCCAAGAACCTTCGTTGGATAACCAACACCTCTGCCGTAGGTTACCCCAGTGGTTTGCTACATTTGGTGATTTAGCAGGGGTGCCCGGGTTCATGGGGTGAGGTTTGTCTTGGAGTCGGATGACCAGGACCCACTGAACCTCAGATTCCTACCCACCCCTTAAACCCTCTTCCTTCTCAGAACTCTCCTCTCCTTCCTTTCCTTAAAAAAAACCCTCCACACAGCACCCCAAAGATGCCCCCTCAGGGAAATTATTTTTCTCAAGGCCTTCTGTGTGGGGTTAAAGTAAAAAAAAAAATGCGGACGTACGGGAAAGGACACGATTGGGAGGGGTTGGGAACGAGGGATTACAAAGGAGACATAATAGCGGTAGGGGACAGTATGGGGTAAATTTGGAAAATCCATGCTTCTCACAGGGACAGCTAGTCACGCGTTGGAAAACGTGTTGATTTATTCGTGTCAAAAATATTATGCATCCAAAAGCACTTTAATAAACAGACACCAAACACAAAATCTTTCTTTCTTTGAGAATGCATGCCGGGTATTCGCTAGTTGTTTTATAAAATATTTAATATTATATATATGTTAGGCGTAACTACCAAATGACATTCTATGACTTATGTAATAGGTACATAACCATGTAAAAATTCAACATCTTATAACTTGGATTATAATGTACTGTGTATGTCTTAGTAAATAAATAAAAAATAAAACAAATCAAATTGAAAGTCACTGGAAATAAATTCTTTACATCAAAGTCTTGAAACACTTACACATTGAAATATATCTAAAAAAAATAATTGTGCCCAATTTGAAGGTGCTGGGTTCAAATCCAGGCGTCAACACGTTAATTTTATTTCGTTGAATTGTGATATTGTACAATTGAATCATTTAAAATAATATATAGTATACTTGCAGCACAATTCAGATTAGAAAACACTTTTAGTATCGCCGTGGTGAAAGCCCACCATTCAGAATTGAATCGTTGCTTGAAATTATTCTAGGTGTGTTTGGTGACCAGATCTGAATAGTCAGTACCTTTCCTTTCCTCTTCCCCATCTCCTTCCCCTCCCTTCTGCCTTCAGCCTCCAGCCTCACAAAGAACCCTAATTGTGAATGCCGTGGTCTCACAGACTCCTCTTATGCGGTACTGTCATTAAGACTTTGTTTTAATGTGAACACCACACAAGGGACCCAACCGCTCCCAACCGCCTGGAGCCAGTAAAACTATGATATCCCCAACCGGGGTATGTTATAAGGCTGAAAGTAGTAGGGACGGGAAGGAGGTGGGAAAAAGGAAGGTGTTGAAGTGCCTGACTATTCAGAACCTGGTCGCCAAACACGGCTAAAGCCATATCAAGCAACGTTTCAATTCTGAATGGTGGTCATACACCAGTGCGATACTGAGAGTATCTTCCCCTCTGGAACGTGCCGCAAATATACCTTACATTATTTTAAATTATTAAATTGTAAATTAACATAATTCAAATAAATTAAATTTATAAGCGCACGCTGGGATTCGAACCCGCAACCTTTGAATTGCTAGTCGAAAGCCTTTCCTCTCGACCACCTCATTTCATCTAACCTCATGTTCATCATGAGCTACGAATCTTTAAAATACCACTGCTTACAAATAAAAAAAACTTTTTAATGAAATAATTAAAAACACTTTGTTTTTACCACGATAATCTTTATTTAAAAAGTCTTCATGTTTCAAGAACGACATTCTCTTCATCAGGACATTATATGTACTATAACTAAATGATCAAATATAGAAAGACAGGCGTGGGTAGAAATGGAAGAAGTGGGGAAGGAGAGAGGTGGAAAGGGGAGGTGCTTAGAAGATCAACAAGGGGGAGGGGGGAGGTGGAAAGGGGGGTGTTTAGAAGAACAAAGACAAAAAATTACAATGGAAATATGTTTAAGATAGGGTTATTCACAATATTAATTTGATTGTTAATAATATTTAAATTTCTATTGACATTTTTCCTAATTTCTAATATTTCTAAAAGACCTAAGTGAAAATCACTAACGTTAGTGTACAAAATTTTAAAACCAATGGTGCCACAAAGTGAATTTGCAAAATTTGAAGAAAAAACTTTTTCCATAAAAATCTAAGCTTGTCCGATTTTTCAGAGGAATGTAAAATAAGGTATGGTGAATTTTGTATTAAAAAATTTGGTAAAATGATTTAGTATATTGTCAAGCAATATCTCAATTCACCTTTAAAAAAGGATTATTAGAGTCGGTTCCGATTGCAACCGCACCAATATTATTTCAAACGGATTCCGTCCGATATCCAATCACACGGGGATAGCTTTTGAAGAATTCCGGACTAATAAAACATTTCTATTATTCAGGAAAATCCCGAAAAAGCTGGGGAAAGTTTTTAAGTCAACCAATGTATCTATTTCGCTCCGTATTTAATTCTTATATTGTCAAATAGTTTGCGTTCTAATGATATGAATCAGAGGGCCTTAGAAGCCTTTTTTGGGATTATTAAATTTAAACTTTATCCAACACACTGATGAAGTCATTAATGAAGCAAATAAAATGCTGGGATTTATAATTCGTATAGCAAAACCTTTCCGAAACATAAACACTCTATATATTATACCCTTTACACTTCATATATTCGCCCGCACTTGGAACACTGTACACCGATCTGGACTCCTTTTTACCAAGCCCATATTGAAAGAATAGAAAGAATTCAAACAAAATATTTTAAATACATAAATTATAAATTTAACTTACACTTCTGAAATTATACCGAATCCATTAAATTTCACAATTTCAACTCCCTCCAAACACGGCGTCTAATTTTCGATAAAATCCGATTGTTTAAAATTTTAAATAATGGCCTGGACTCACCAGAGCTCACCAATTTAATAAATTTTCACATTACGTCAAGATCAACCCGACAAACAAAATTTCACAGAATTGACATTTTAGTAATAACTTAAAGAAATACCGATATGAAGTTACACGTACGATCGATCATGTACAATCGATGAGTACGGAATGTATCAGATATATCTCCTACCCTTTTCCTATATTCCACTTCCTCTACCCTTCCTATAACCCAAAATTAATTTTAAGATAATAAAACTTCTTTGCAAATTAACTTTAGTATAAGAAACTTCTGTGGCTTGACTTTAGTTCACTTTATATTGTATACTAGCAGACACGTTAGCCACACGTTGCTGTGGCTAACGAAACACAAAGCCATTACCCAATCTTTATAAAGTCCACACCACCCGCTTGCCAGCTGCCCGCTGCCAGAATTGAATATTTGAATTTCTCGGCTTTTCTCTACTATAATAAGCATGTATTATACATACAAACTAATTAACTCACCACTAATTATACAATGCTTGCAATGCAATACTGGATATCTGAAAAGAGAAAATCAAATAGCTACTTACTCTAGGACATCTATTTTCCAATTTCTTCCGTAGAACGAATTCCAAAAGTGACTATGGTACGGCCCGCCAGCCGTTTGAAATCGCACAAAAATATGTTTTCTTTGAATTTCTCGGTTTTTCTCTAATATAATTTACATGTATTATACATATAAACATTCCTCTTTAATCACTTTATCTATTGGTGAAAACCGTATGAAAATCCGTTGCGTAGTTTAAAAGATTAACGCGCACATACATTTTGAGCGATTTCATTTTATACTACATAATGATAATGATAATGAAATGATGATAATGATGATATAAACATTCCTCTTCAATCACTCTATCAATTAGTGAAAACCGTATGAAAATCCGTTGCGTAGTTTAAAAGTTTAACGCGCACATACATTTTGAGCGACTTCATTTTATACTATGTAATGATGATGATGATGATTGTCACTGTAATTATGTAAAAGCTGTTTGTTTCTTACAAATAAATAAATAAATACATTATTTGTAAACGTTTAAGGTGGATTTTATTCCGTTTCACATACACTTGGAACAATGCGTGTGAGGCATGGAACTTTCCGGGAAGATCGATGATTGAGAATGGGACACTTATACATTATGATTTTATCATATAAAGTGGATGAACAGTGAAATGAGAAAGCGCCAGTGAAAGGAAAACGATGTCGTGGACACACTTGAGCAAGTTGGATAAGTCAACATTGGGCTCCGTCGCGTCGTCGAGGCGTAACGTTCTCTACTATGTATCTGTATATATTTCAAACTTGGGTAAGTTAATATTCGGATAACGTCCTTGACTATGTAGCCAAAAGTCGTGGGTTCGAATCGCGTCACGTAAGAGTAAATTTTATTTAACTAACAAGTGTTATTTCACATTAAATCGCTGTTATTTCTGCCTACAAAACCAATTAAATTCCAGACTGCTGTCCAGAAACACGAAGATATTATTGCACAAAACACTTATCAGACCAGTACTTATGTGCGCCGCTGAGATTTCGGTTCTAACAAAGTGGAATGAGCGAGCACTGGACGTTTTTGAAAGAAAAATTTTGAGGCGCATCTTCGGACCGGTTCTAGAAAATGGATTTTGGCGCAGACGTTATAACAATGAGCTCTTTACTTTATTTAAGGAGCTAAACGTCGCAAAATTTATAAAACTGGGAAGACTTCGGTGGCTGGGTCATCTGGATAGAATGACCGAGCATCAAGCAAAAAGTCACTGCTGAACTCAAGACCAATAGGGCGAAGGAGCCTGGGAAGACCAAGATTAAGACGGAGCGACAACGTCTCCAAAGACATATCTTCTTGGAGCTTCTAAACTGGAGAGAGCTGGCACAAAACCGAGATGAGTGGAGGAAGACTCTTGAGGAGGCCAAGACCCACCAAGGGTTTTAGAGCCAATAGTGATGATGATGATGGTTATTTCACATTTAATTTACATTAAATAATATATACTGCAGTGCGATGGATACTCTCAGTACAGCCCTGGCGAAATGCCACAATTCAGAAATCAAGCGTTTCTTAAAATGGCTTTAGCCGTGTTGGGTGACCTGATCGAAATATATGGGTACGTCCTCAACTTCCTCTTTCCTGTTTCCTTACCCTACCAATATCTTTTAGCCTCGCAACATACCCCAAATGAGAACGCCGTAGATTCAATGGCTCGCAGGGAGCATTTGGGATTCTTGTGCGGCATTCACACAAAAAAAGAGAAAAATATATGAATGTGATTGACATATTTGTAATGTTAGTAATTCGAGATCGTTCTTCTTGTTAACTAAATGCATTTTTAAACTGACTGTGGTGAACGTATGTCTTGCAGTATGAAAGAGACATGCGTGTATGAGTGAGACAGCATGAGGAACATATAACAGGGTGTGATTGCAGTCCATTGTCCTCTTTGCCACCACTATACATTATCTCGGAATAAACCACAATAGTCTTCCTACGAGTATTATTGTAACCACGCCCTGTACTGAGATCAATATATCGAGAGGAATCTGGATCCATAACAAGAAGTCCAGAATATAACGATGATAACCGGCCACGGTTATCACACTTACTACTGTTTTATTGTATTTAGCAAAAAAAAACACAATTCTAAATATCCAGCTCTAATTAGCAATCGCTAGAAGTCAAGAAAATTCATGCAGGATCAAAAAAACAAAATGAACATTTCTGCAAACTAAAAACACTACACCATTTGATATAAGTCCATTACAATGAATATGGAATACTATAAACCCAATAGGATATTTAGGTTAAAGTATCCACATTTCTAAAGCTTTCAAGATCTATATGAGGGATTTTGAAAATATGGAAGAACTTTTGAAAAGCGATCCCGGGCGTAAGAGGTTTTCCCCAAACACCCCGAGATTCTATAAAATGCAAAATATGCTGCAGCTAGACATTCTAGACAAAGGAGTTTTTGGAATTCAAATGCAAGGAATTCTAAATTCAAAACAGAGACTATTTGTAAGATTCCAACCGAGAGTTGAAGAATAGTGAAATAAATTACCTTACATTGAGCCCTGTGCATTGAGAACTTGGCTCTGTGGAAACCATTTCGTCACTTACTATATAGGGCAATAGCGCACTAGCGGCCAGGCCGCTGCGGCCAGGTCGCGGCGGCCATCGAGATAGATACATTAATATGAAATCGCCATAGAGCACGCGCATCTGGCCGCACGCGGCCAGCGGCCACACCAAGCCGCGGCGGCCAGCGAGATCGAAGCGACGCATTTGCGGCCCGTGTTCAGTCGCTGGCCGCTGCGGCCACTGAGATCTATTGCATTGTAGTTAAATCACCAGTGTGCGCGCACTAGCCGCGGCGGCTGCATGTTACAGCGTGATTTGTGATCATCGCGATGTCTTTCGACACGGAAAGATTTATAACCGAGATTGAGACAAGGAGGGCGTTGTGGGACATGTCCTGTGAAGACTACGCCAACCGAGATGTAAAAAGGATGATGTGGGAAGAGATTATAGAAATATTTGGTAATAAAGAATTAACAATAACAGAAAAAAACGAACTCGGTAAGTAATATTTATTTTGTAGTGTATTTACAGTTAATCTTTTTATATTTATTAAAATCAATCATTTGTAGTGTTTAGTCAAAACATTTAATTTCTACTGAAAAAAATATCTAGTGAAAAAAACAATAAAACATATTCCAACAAAAGAACATGTAAAATCTTCTAATATTTGAATTTACTAGAGCAGCAGCTGACCAGTAGGTAGGGGGCTGAGTAGCTACTAGCATAGAGCCCACAATTTTATTGTGTTCTCAGAGCTACTCGATTTTGCCACGGGAGTTGTCCTTCACCCACGAAGTAGTCAGCAAATAGATCTCTGTTTTGTGTAGATGTTCTATTTCCTCTTGAAGGCTGGCAGGGAGGTATTCCTTCAATAGTCGGGGGAATATACAACGTGTCTTCGAATTTGTACCCATCTCGCTCCCGTACATAGTTATGAAGGACGCAACATGCTTTTATGATTGCAACAGCAAATTCTCTGTGTACATCAAGAGGACGATGAAAAATTCGCCACTTGTTGGCTAGTATCCCGAAAGTACATTCTATGTACCGGCGCGCACGGGAAAGGCGGTAGTTAAAAATTCTTTTCTTGTCTGTCAAATTTCTTCCGGCATATGGTCTCATTATATTTTCTGACAAAGAGAATGCTTCATCGCCTACTATGACAAAAGGCAGAGGCACACCTGTTTCAGTTATCGGACTCTTGTCTGGCATGTCTAAATCATTATTTGTAAGTTTTTCATAAAAATGCGAGTTCTTGAATACCGATGAATCGCTGCATTTTCCATATGCGCCGATGTCTATGCATATAAATTTGTAATTGGCATCGCATATAGCCATCAGCACAATAGAGAAATAGTTTTTGTAGTTATAATATAGTGACCCTGTATGGGTCGGCTGAATGACTCTTATGTGCTTTCCGTCCACAGCTCCAGCACAGTTAGGAAATTGCGAACTGTCCCTAAATCCTTCACTTATTTCTAGCCATTTGTCTCTATCAAGTTGTGGAAAGGCAATGTCTTTTATATTTTGCCATATGGCGACGCAAACCTCAAGTACAATTTCTCGAACAGTTGTGTGTCCAATGCGAAATGAATGATTTAGTTCCCTGAAGGAGCATCCAGATGCTAGGTATCTGGAACAAACAAACACGTTATGATAACTTTTTTTTTCATTTCTAGGTAAGTCACTCCAAAAAAAATGGAAAAATATAAGGGACTCATTCCTCAGGGAGCTACGACGTGTCAAAGGCGCAAAAAGTGGCGCCGCAGCGAAACGTAAATCTCCCTATGTATATTATCAACACCTGATGTTCCTTAAAGATACGGTGGAACCGAATACAACAGAATCAAACTTAAATGATGCGGAAAATATAGTCCCTCCCACCCCATCAGTATCTCAAGGACAACCAAGATCAAAGAAGAAAAAGGAAGACAATAATTTCGAAAAAGAAGATCTTGTTTCGGTTTTAAAAGAAAGCATAAATTCAAGAATTCAACGTGAATTAGTTCTCGAAGACGACAATGACAGATTATTTATGCTTTCCTTATTGAAGGATTTTAAAAAAATACCCGAATCCGCGAAGCTGACAACCAAGATTGAAATTATTAATATAATCCACCGAGCTCAAACTGGAAGATATGATCCAAGCCACTATGAACCTATGACCAGGCACAGCCAACCTACTTACCCTCGAAGCAGTTATACCAACCATCAGGAATATCAACAGGGATATTTTACTAAGCAATCGGATAATGGACCACTTGCCACAATGAGCTTCCGCCCTTCTCTGTCACGTCCCAGTGAACTGCCGCCGCCATTGGATTCAGGAAGAGAAGAAAATTCTATCCAATCACCCGAATCAGACTACTCTAAGGCCTCGCAAGATTCAGAAATAATTGAAACTTTTTTTAATAATTATTGAACAACTGCACCTTTGATTATTATAATACAGTACTTAAATACTTTTATGTACCTACTTGTTTCACTTGTCTACCTGCATCCTTTTTCATAAAACAGACACTGAGATAAAAAAAATAATTTGAATAAAAGTAGATAGGCATAGGCTTACCTTAAAGTTACAACAAGTTTTTCCTTGGCAGAAATGCAGGGGCGAAATTTAGTTACAGTGCCGGTGATTGATGGACTTAATTTTCTTAACAGTTCTTCAAACGAAGACTTGCTCATCCGCAAATAATTAAAGAACTTGTCATCATATTGCTGAAGGTCGGTGAAATAAGTATGAAATAATCCCTTTGTTCGCCTTTCACGTAGCAAGGGATGAACCCAATATTTTTTCCTTTTATTTTTCCGCTTCTTACTAAGATACAAAAGCACTGCTATTTCCTCAACGTCCATTTTGAAGCGCGCTGTATGTGCAACTGACGATCGTAGCCGCGGTTTTGGCCGCGTTGCAAATCGCAACCCCTGCGGCCAGGCCGCGCGTCGTGGCCGCGCGGCCAGGTCGCTAGTGCGCTATTGCCCATACTGATTTACATACGTATCGACTGCGGTTTGGTGAAACCTTTCAAGCAATAAAATAGAAATAAAAAATTTTAATAGGTGTTGAAAACTAATATTTACAATTTCGCAAATCCATTTAGAAATCTTAAAATTTATTGAAAAGTGGTCACGAATTTTAGAAAATTTTGGAGTAAAATATTGCAATTCCATTTTTTATTTTTTTTTACTAGCTGACCCGGCCACGAGTTGCTGTGGAAAATAAAACACAACGCCATCTACTGGATGGTTATCCAACCTTTATAACCACCACGCCACGGAGGACTTTAAATTTTAATATGTAGAGATGGTGCGAAAGATTATAATAATGTGCTTGAAATACTTAAAGGTAACTAACTTATTTAAGTTAACAAGGATTAATACTGTATCTGTCTAAATAACTTTTCAATTACTGCAATGTACGTGACCATTTTTTTAGAAGATTGTATGGGTATAGTAAGCTATCCGTAAAAGATGGGTATATGCCATCACGGACTTTTTTGTAGATCTATAAAACAGGAATATTCCACCATGCATTGTTTTGTTATATCTCAAAGGGATAAGGCAGTGTTTTCGATGAAAGCTACCAGGCGGCTTGACTTTTTCCGACACTTCTAACAATTTTCGTTGTGTTTCAACCAATTTACACAAATCCATAACAAATTACATACCTAAACCTTCCTCACGAAACACTCTATCTATTGGTGAAAACCGCATGAAAATCCGTTCAGTTGTTTTCGAGTTTATCGCGAACAGACAGACTGACAGACAGATGACGCGGAAGACTTTAATTTGTAAAAAGGAGAGAACTAACTAACCATCACGCCGTTTCTCCGCAGGGGTTGGCAGAGAGGACAGACCGCCAAACATCCCGGTCTTGGCACACATTCCTTGCCTCGTTTACATTCATACAACGTCTCATACATTCTCTTCTATTATTCTGACTCTTGACATGGCCCGACTCAAGTATCTGATTCACTTGGTCGTGCCATGTCTTTCTTGGGCGTCCTCGACTTCTTTTACCATTCACATTTGCGTCATATATTCTCCTTACACTCCTTTCCTCGTTCATTCGCTCTACATGCCCAAACCATCGGAGCGTTCCTTTCTTGATCTTACTCATTACGCTTACATCAGCCTTGCATTCTTTGCGGATCTCCACATTTCTCACACGATCATACATGGTTTTACCACGTTGGTGCCAACGGCGTTCAGTCCTCCATTAATAGAGTTACCTGCATTCACCTTTCTTTCAATATCTCTATCAGCCTTCCCACCTCTCGTAAACATACTTCCCAAATAAACAAACTCATCCACCTGCTCCAAGTATATGTAGAGAATGTAGAGATAATATGTAGAGATGTGAAAACCGCACAAGTTTCCTTCACAGAACAAATCAGTAAAATTTGTCACAATCGGATTAATGTATAGGAAAAAACACAGGTTGTCCAAGAATTAGCGACCTCTCCTCATTATCGGAGACATGGACATTATTTCTCAAAATATGGCGGGACTAGCGCGTGACTCAGACCTTTCCCTGAAAAACGAGTTGTGATCCGGCTTGGTGGCTGCTTCAGTGCAAAAACAGAGTTGAATACATCTGTCATCATCATCACTATTGGCTCTACAACCCCTGGTGGGTCTTGGCCTCCTCAAGAGTCTCCCTCCACTCATCTCGGTTTTGTGCCAGGTCTCTCCAGTTTAGAAGCTCCAAGATAGATATGTCTTTGAGGACGTTGTCGCTCCATCTTAGTCTTGGTCTTCCCAGGCTCCTTCGCCTTATTGGTCTTGAGTTCAGTAAGGACTTTGGTGCTTGATGCTCAGTCATTCTCTCCACATGACCCAGCCATCGAAGTCTTCCCAGTTTTATAAATTTTGCGACGTTTAGCTCCTTAAAGAAAGTATAGAGTTCATTGTTATAACGTCTGCGCCAAAATTCATTTTATAGAACCGGTCCGAAGATGCGCCTCAAAATTTTTCTTTCAAAACCGTCCAGTGCTCGCTCATTCCTCTTAGTTAGTACCCAAGTCTCAGCTGCGTACGTAAGTACTGGTCTGATAAGTGTTTTGTACTAATATCTTCGTGTTTCTGGATAGCAGTCTGGACTTTAATTGGTTTTTGTAGGCTGAAATAACAGCGATTTGCGTTCACTATGGGCTTCTGGATCTCCTCTGTGGTATTATTGTCGTTTGTTATCAGGGAGCCTAGTTATGTGAATCTTGGTACCGTTTCGAAATACATCTGTAATTTATACAAAATAATCTGTAACCGTTTGAATTTAGGTATATTGACCTTGAAAACTGGCAAAAATGCGGATTCGTGACTTTGGCATCGTCCGACAATATACTAACTTCATCCACTGAGAGAAGTGAAATTTAGATTAATTTTAAATTTCAGAAGTGAAAACATGGCCAAAGTGTTCATATAAAGGGGGAAGCAATTTTCGAATGCTCGCCATAAAAATTATTACACATGTCTGTATTTAACATGTTAAATATATTACAAAAAACACCAGGATGCATACACTAGTGGACTTATGTATGGACACTTTTCATAAATTTCTTATATTTGTTGTTCATTCGCTCTTTTTTAAATCACGTTGGGGTTTAAGTATAAATTAGTTTGCTAATTGATTCAACAACATATTATACTGTTATATTTTGAATAGATTTAAATGTTTTTTCTAGAAAAATATCAAAAATGCTGAATAAAACAACGACATGGCAAACACAAATTATTTATTAATTACGAAGATTTTGCATAATATTTCAAATTAACATTTAACGTTAGTATTTCGTTAGAAATTTTTAAAGTTTAATAATTTCCTAAAGTCTTCTAAGCATGGAGTCCACAAAACGTCACTAATTTTCAGGTTTATTTCAGGAATTATTTCTCATTTATTGCTCGATTTGCGACTTGAAACCAGGATTTTTAATCTCGACCAAAGATTTTCAATGGTATTCAAGTCCAGATGGTTCCCTGGCCAAGATAGAACAACAATATGGTGGTTCTGTAAGCATTTCGTGCTCGTTTTGCTATGTGGCATGGGGGTCCATACTGCTGGAAATTGCATTTACCACGGTTCCCCTCGAACAAATCATTGTGCTGAGCAATATTTTTGGCTCAAGAATCACATTTTGACGAGTTTTAGCCTTAATTGTGCCTTTTACCACTCCCAGACGTCCAAACCTATCCCTTATCATGCAAGCCCACGCCATTACACTCAGAGGAAGTTTCATTGTCGCAGTGGTGCATTCTGATATCACATCTTCAACTTGATGGCAACGAACAAATCTGATTCCATCACTCTCAAAAGTGAAAATTTTGGTCTCATCACTCCATACCACCTTTGCCCAGTCCTCCGGGGCTCCATTCCTTATGTGTTACAGCCCATTTCAGCCGTTTATGCCTCTGTTTCGTGTTTTGGTTACACTTTCATTATTCTTGCCTAATTTCTTCCTAAATGTTATATCAGTAATATCGAATCCAGCAGCTTTAACGACTTTGTTAATATCGATGGATGTTTGACGATGGTTCTGCAGGGTAAGGCAACACATGCTCCTTTCATTTTGTGGCGTAACCTTTGGATTTTGGACGATTTTCGGACTGTTTTTGTAGTTTTAGGCTCCTTGCAGCGTTGGCAAACCATTCTTACTCCAGACTTGGTAGCTTCTCCACCCATTTTTTTTGCAATTTTTTCATTTGTGTAGCCTTCTTCGTGAAGTGTAATATTTCTGCTTCTCTTTGCGGCGACCGATCGGCACGTTTTGACACCTTGGGAGCCATTTTAATAATATTTATTAAAAAAAAACATTATCACTTTCCTTAAATGGATGAATGACTAACACGGGTGTAAAACTTAATCGTGTTGCATCTTAAAGTGTCCTGATTGGGGCACACGACGATCTTCTGCACTTTGTGGTTGGTTTAGACAGAAGACGAGACATTGTAGGGTTGCCAAAACTCAAAAACATTATTCTCAAAAATTGGTTGTTTTTAATGCGTTTGCTCCCATTTCTCATAAAGAGTGATAAGAATTTTGAATCACCATATAGCATATCGTATGGTACTTTTATTGATTAACAATAGCCCAAGGAACAAGGAAAAAAAACTTAGAAGGGTTCAGTAACAAAATAAGTTGTTTTTTTATAAGGCAAACGACAAGATACAAGAAATCTCGAAAAGTGTCCATACTTAAGTCCACTAGTGTATATTGCATAACGGCCCGTTACACTAGTATGACATTTTGAAATTTCTACTATTGACCCAGATAAGGCCAACTGCATTATTATTGATTTGGTTGCTTTTATTTTTGTTTCGTTTGGTAGAGGGTACACTTTTACATATAACTGCATACTTAACTTAAATTTCGATTTTCGGAGTCTGACTAATCAACTGACCGATCGATATATTTATATGCACTAGAGTAATTCATAATTTTTTAAGTGAAAACTTCTTTAGCACCGTTGTGATTTGAACTCAATTAAAAGAAAATGTAACATTAAAAAGAGACAAACACGTACATCTATAGGACATAACCTGCGAGAGAATAAGATATAATCGGTCTCCACTATTTGCGGTGCTTCGTAGTCTCTCCACTCTTGTTTACTTTTGTTTTCTAAAGGTTTCACTTCTATCCGCGTGTGAATTGCACACTCTAATTTTTGAAGTGAAAACTTCTTTGGCGCCGATGTGATTTGAAAGCCGATGAAACGAAAAAGCGACACAAAAAATAAACGATTTATTTTTTACATGGGCTTCACACAGGAGGCCGTGAGGAAAATTATTTTCCCTCAGGGCCTATGTCATCTTTGGAGATGCCGTGTGGAGGGTTTTTTTTAAGGAAAGGAAGGAGAGGAGAGTTCTGGGAAGGAAAAGGGTTTAAGGGGTGAGTAGAAATCTGGGGTTCAGTGTGTCCTGGTCATCCGCCTCCAGGACCAAGACAAATCTCACCCCATGAAACCGGGCGCTTATTTCCAAAACCTATACCGGTTCAGTCGCTTTACATTTTCAATATCAAAATTTAAATATTTAGAAACATAATTATTAACTTCTAAATATACATATTGGAAAGTTTATTTTATTCAGATCTTAGAACAATTTTTGTTTTTGCAAAGTGATAAAAAAATTATCAATATAGAGGTGCATTTACAATATATGGGAATAATATTAATATTTAAATATTTAGAAATAAAATTATTAATCTCTAATATACACATCAGAAAGATTATTTTATCTAGATTTTAGAACAATTTTTGTTTTTGCAACGTGATAAAAAATAACCAATATAGAGGTATATTTAAAATGTAAATTATCGCTACCGCGAGGGTTGTGTGGAGGGTTTTTTTTAAGGAAAGGAAGGAGAGGAGAGTTCTGGGAAGGAAAAGGGTGTAAGGGGTGAGTAGAAATCTGGGGTTCAGTGTGTCCTGGTCATCCGCCTCCATGACCAAGACAAATCTCACCCCATGAACCCGGGCACTTATTTCCAAAAGCTATACCGATTCAGTCGCGGTAGCGACAATTTACATTTTAAATATACCATTGGTTATTTTTATCACATTGCAAAAACAAAAACTGTTCTACAATCTAGATAAAATAATCTTTCTGATGTGTATATTAGAGATTAATAATTTTATTTCTAAATATTTAAATATTAATATTATTCTTATATATTGTAAATACACCTCTATATTGATAATTTTTTTATCACCTTGCAAAAACAAAAATTGTTCTAAGATCTGAATAAAATAAACTTTCCAATATGTATATTTAGAAGTTAATAATTATGTTTCTAAATATTTAAATTTTGATATTGAAAATGTAGAGCGACTGAACCGGTATAGGTTTTGGAAATACGCAATGTGTATATTAGAGATTAATAATTTTATTTCTAAATATTTAAATATTAATATTATTCCCATATATTGTAAATACACCTCTATATTGATAATTTTTTTATCACTTTGCAAAAACAAAAATTATTGTAAAATCTAAATAAAATAACCTTTCCAATATGTATATTAGAAATTAATAATTATGTTTCTAAATATTTAAATTTTGATATTGAAAATGTAGAGCGACTGAACCGGTATAGGTTTTGGAAATACGCAACCCGGGCACCCCTGCTAAATCACCAAACGTAGCAGACCACTTGGGGTAACTTATGGCAGAGGTGTGGGTTATCCATAAAGGTTCACGGGGCGGCAGTACCCATTCCCGCCTCCCGAATACATACATCTACAGAATTTAGCCTGCAAGAGAATTGATATTACAATCGGTCTCCGCTTTGTATGGTGCTAGCTTCCCCACTCAAGTCTACATTAGTTTTCTGAAAGTTTCATTTCTACCGTGAGTGAGCTGCACACTTGTATGTTTTTAATATTTCTTGGTAGCATGTTGAAAATTTTAATTGCTTTATATCCAAAGGAAAAGAAAAATCAACGACTTTAAATAACCGAGAGGCTTCGTAGGTACTTCTCACTTGAAATACTACGTAACAAAGGCGTAGAAGTTAGAGCACCTTAATCTGAGTCCGGAAGAAGAGTGATTGATTCACACCGGCCCGGAAACATTGAAGACATTATCGGCCGATGCTTTGAGAAGTTTGATTGATAAATTTGACAGACCCCAAAATAAAATGATTTTCACTGGAAGTTACTGACTGAAAAATTTCCATTGATATTCTGCGGTAAAACTCAAAATTTTTGTCACAAAAGCAATTGACGGCCGGCGTGGTCTAGCGGTAAAGCTCTTGACTCGCAATCCGAAGGTCGCTAAATCGAATCCCGGCGTGGACAAATAAATTTTGTTTAAATAATTTGTGTTATTTCACAATTTATTCATTTAAAATAATGTTTAGTATCTATATTTGCAGCACGTTCCAGAGTGGAAGATACTCTTAGTATCGCCCTGGTGTAAGACCACCATTTAGAATTGAAACGTTGCTTGAAATCGCGTTAGCCGTGTTTGGTGACCAGATCTGAATAGCCAGTTACTTTCCCACCTTCCTCTTCCCCATCTCCTTCCCTTCCCCACTACCTTCAGCCTCACAACATACCCAAATCGGGGATGCCATAGACTCACTGGCTCCAGACGGGAGCAGCTGAGACTATTGTAAAAAAATATATATATACCTATATATATATATATTACGAAAAATGAAAAAACTTTGCTAGAAAATGATGGTAATTTTTTTTTGTGAAAACTTTGTTAGCACTGTTGTGATTTGAAACTCGATGAAATGGAAACGAGCGACACCTAACAGAGACAAACACATTCATACATAGAATTTAACCTGCGAGAAAATGAGATAGCAATTAAATATTTATTTAATTCACGGGTACTCGGTTCCAAAATAATACTATAAATCCACGGTCTCACGCCAGACCCCTTTAGTGTAGTAGTAAAAAGTGCCGAAATCCAAAAAATAAATATATTTATTTTTGTAATAGAATATATATCCATTCTTCAAACTACTACAAAATGAACAGCAAAAGAAAACATGAAAGAAAGCGACACAAATATCAATGTAATGAACAAATGTACCTATAGGAAAAGGTGCACTGGAATTCGACGACAAAAATATGGAAAAAATCATCCTTCGCATTGATAAAGAAGTGCTTCGTGGTCTCCTCACTCTTGTCTACTTTAGTTTTCTGAAGGTTTTACTTCTACCGCATGTGAATTGCACACTCATTTACTTCCGTGTACACAGCACAAAATGTGCAATTAACATAATTAATTTAACATATTAAAAGTATACAACAACATAAAGAAATACAGTATAAATGTAAAAAGGTAAGTAATAAATTAGTTGAAGTTGAAATGTATTAACCGTAAGACATCTAAAAAAAGGGATAAAAAGTACAAGATGTACTGAATATAAAATTTTTAAAAGGCAGAAGAATTAAGTAATGCTCTTTAGGAGACAACACATACAAATAATCTAATATATAAAATTCTCGTGTCACGGTGTTTGTTACCATACTCCTCCGAAACGGCTGGACCAATTTTGATGATTTTTGTGTGCTTATCTGGTAGGTCTGAGAATCATACCCCTAAAAGTAAAGGGTGTTCCACTGCGAAGAAAATTATTTTCCCCATACATTTTGTATGGAACAAATTCTCCTATTTTGAAAGAACTGCAGCAATATTGTAAGGGGTTAATATTGAACGGTGAACTGGGGGAGGGGGGAGGGGGGAAAGGAACTCAGGAAGGGGGGTTAGCGGGACGGGGGAAGGGGAGAAGTGGAGTGGGGAGAGTGAGAGGGAACGCGAGAGGGGAAAGGATACGCAGGGAGAAACAATTTAGATCAAGGTATGGTATACGCAGGGAGAAACAATTTAGATCAATTCAGCTAATAAGTTGACAACAGTTTTTGATTCTGAGGCGGTACGAAGTTTGCCGGATCAGCTAGTAACAAATATAAGTCTTTTCAAATCGACTATTCTCAGAGAACCCGGTTCAGGTCTCGAACCCAAACCTCAAACCCAGAACTC
Source organism: Limnephilus marmoratus (assembly GCA_917880885.1). Taxonomy (NCBI): domain Eukaryota; kingdom Metazoa; phylum Arthropoda; class Insecta; order Trichoptera; family Limnephilidae; genus Limnephilus; species Limnephilus marmoratus. Next base: position 37,858,964 of record OU862926.1, read on the forward strand.
TGAGCCTTACCCGGAGCCAGATCCCGAATGCATCCACCGGCCAAAAGCGTCCCCATTTCCTCCCTATTGCGCCACTAGCGAGTAGTTGAGGTTCTTGTCCGGGTTCGAGTTCTTGTGCGGGTTCAATCTGGGTTCGGCTCCGGCCGAACCCGTGCATCCCGGTAACCGCCACAGCACTCAGAACCCAGTCTGCACCCAGGAATTCGGACCCGGGACCTGCTCCTTGAACTCGAGTACTTTTAAAAGGTAGCACGCCTCGGAGGCCTCCGGCAAGCAGAACTTACCCATCTCTAGACGAGACTCGTTGAGGGAGACCTTTTGACCTCTCTAGCAGGAGTCTCGGAATATCGCCTTATACCGCAGTGGGAGGAATACATATATTTGTGCCTCCATCACTCATGGAAGCCCATGATTCTTACCCACTTCTCATACCTTTTCCTTCCCAGAACTTCCTCTCCTTTCATTCCTCAAAAGACCATCCACACAGCATCCCCAAAGATGACATATGCCCCGAAGGTAATTATTTTCTTCAGGGCCTCCTATGTAGAGCTAATGTTATTTTGTATAACTTGTAATGCCTAAAGACTTCTGTTCTATAAAATATAATAAAAAAGTAGTATAATGAAACAAGTAACGTTGATGTGCATACAAACCATCTTAAGAAATTTCTCAAAATACTATGAAAATTGATGGTTTTAATCATGAACACATGCAAAAGTTTATATACATATTTCATTAATGAGATAGTAACTTCATACGCTGTTTTCAAAATGAAAAAAGTTTGGGTATACAACGAAGCATTTATTTATTCCATTCGTGGCAGCGACAGAAGAAAAAAGTTGCCAAATCTACAGGTAGGCTTTTGGTAGTACATGGCAATCAAAATAACCATATTCCTATGTTCATACGAACCTAATATTGGTATGGGTAGCACGTATGTTCATGTACGTACCCAGATAACTTATTCATAAAATGAATTCGTATATAATTCTGATACGCTAGCGGTGCACAGTGGGTCACTTGCGAAATTGTGTGATCATATTTTTTTATTTCTGAAATTAAAAATTAAAATCGTGATATTTTTGATAAACAATATGTTATAAGTTCGATTTTCAGTGTCTGGATGTGTGTCCGTCTATGGAATGGTATCTCATAAATAAATGGACCGATTATGATGCGTTTTTTGTTGTTTGAAAGCTGAGGTGACCGAAATGGTTCTGAGCTACAATTCATGAAAATCTGTTCAGGCGTTTCAAGGTTATCAGCTCTTTTTTGAGTCGGGGGTTGCTTAAAATTTTAAAACTTCTACTTATTTTACGATTTATTCCACGCAGAAGACCGTGACGAAAAAATATTCCCTCATCTTTGGAGATGCTGTGTGGAGCGTCTTTTTAAGGAAAGAAAGGAGTGGAAGTTCTGAAAAGGAAAGAGGTGTGAGGGATTGGTAGGAAACTGAGAGTCAAAGTATCCAGGAGTGGCGGACGCATGAATCCCTCCTTCCCACTGTCGAGAGAGTCCGCTTGGAGAGTTCAAAAGGTCTCCCTTAACCACTCTCTCCCGATACGCCTTGTCATGCGTAGGTAGGCGAATGCATACACAACCAAGACCTAGACCCCTGATAAGTAACCAAACGAACCACTTGGGGTGACCTATGGCTGGGATGTTGGTTGTTAATAAATGGTTCCCCTGGTGACGGTACCCACGGTATCCGCCTCCCAATCGAACTATTACTAAATTAAAGAATATTTAACATTGATTGTGTAAAACACTTGAGATATCTATGTTAATTTGCAAATGTAAAGTTTTTCCCTCTCCTATCGGGAGCTCCAACAATTTATCCACCAAGTATTTTTTTCTGAATGTGGCTAAAAAACCTTTTCAGTGTGATACCTACAATTTTTATGGCAGTTTAAATAACTTTCTGGTATTTTAGAAACATATACAAGATGTTGTTAATAGATGTACTAGACATACTATCCAGTGATTCCTAATATTATTTGAGGTAAAAAATGGAAATAAAATTTTGGTCTCCAGCGACTTAGAGAAGAAAAAAACAGATGCTATTTAACTGACAACAGACTTTAAACCATAAAAAATAATAATAATAAAGTGTGCAATTCACGCGTGGTAGAAGTGAAACCTTTAGCAAACTAAAGTATATGTAGCAGCCAGCCTTTGCTACCACAAGCTCTGGATTGTTTTCGAAATATATCGATCTTTCCAGAAGCGACGCCCATGTTAAAGTGTTCGAATACCGAACTAACGAGAACGTTCCGGCCGCCTCTTGTTAAATACACCTAGCGCCGGCATTACGATGGCTGGATGTGTAGGTACCTATCGCATCGATAATGGGCTGCAGACTTACCTACCTCTCACGTGTTCCAGAAAAGGTACGAACCATTGCGCGCCTGAAATGCACAGTTCAAGCGCTTTCGAGAAAGTCACCGATAGAAGAATTACTACCAGACAAAGCAATACTCCGAATCGTCGGACTATATAAAGGCGCTCAGCAACGCACACAGTACAGTGTTTCCAGTGTTTACATAGCATTCAGTAATCTTGCCTCACGCGACTGCAATTAACCTTGACCCAGTGAAAATCCACATTCGTTTGTTTACCTAGTACCGGTAGTGTATTTAATCTGTTCCGCTGTCCAGTTCAGAATTGATTTGTAAAATTGTTATCTTGTTAGAACTCAATAAAGACTTCAACACGCAACCTCAATCCCGAGTTCTACATATACAAGACTGGGGAGGCTACGAAGCACCGCACAAAGAGGAGTTCGATATGTTACAGAGCACCGCACAGAGAGGAGACCAATTGTGCTATTTCATTCTCTTGCAGGCTTGGGTGTATGTTTTTGTCTCTTTTCAGTGTCGCTATTTTTCGATTCATTGATTTCCAAAAATCACAGCGGTGCTTAAGAAGTTTTCACTTCAAAACACATTTGCTTGTTCTGTAAATAAAAATAAATAACTTTTGACACTTAATTTTATTTTTTTACTTTAACTTCTAACAGGAGGCCCTGAGGAAAATATTTTCCCCCAGGGCCTATGTCATCTGAGATGTTGTGTGGAGGATCTTTTTGAGGAGAGGAAGGTATGAACATTGGTCTGGAAGGGACCCATGTTGTAAGAAGATGGAAATACAGAGGCCGACAAATCGTTCCACAGCCGAGCTGTTGAATATTAGACGGAGTGGAGTTTTCATGTTACAAATATCAACCGTGTTGGGCACGCGTTTGGCGTGTTTTCCGACTATGCACCGGTGCCGAAGGGATCAATGACGCTAGTTCCTGAACATCTTCCAATGTAATATCAGTAGAACAAGAATAAAATTCCCACCTGACGCTTATGCTTTAAAGATTGCAATGCGTCTGTTAAGATGGAAGAATCTATCAAACGGACCGCCCGTTTCTGCACAGAGTCGTAGGGTATTTGTATTAAATAACTTAATAAATTATTCAGATATGTTTGATGAGTTTGTTTATTTCGGAAGTATGTTTACAAGAGATGGGAAGGCTGATAGAGATATTGAAAGAAGGGTGAATGCAGGTAAATCTATTAATGGAGGATTGAACGCCGTTGGCACCAACAAAAAACTGTCCTAAGAAGCGAAACTAGCCATCCATAATGGAGTACTGGTACCTACCCTGATGTATGGCAGTGAGGCATGGAACTGGCAGAGGAAGGATGAAAGTAGACTGAATGCAGTAGAAATGAGATCCCTGAGGCGTACGTGTGGTAAAACCATGAATGATTTTGTGGGAAATGTGTAATAAGCGTAATGGGTTAGATCAAGAAAGAAACGCTCCGATGGTTTGGGCATGTATAGCGAATGAACGAGGAAAGGAGTGTAAGGAGAATATATGACGCAGATGTGAATGGTAAAAGAAGTCGGGGACGCCCGAGAAAGACATGGCACGACCAAGTGAATCAGATACTTGAGTCGGGCCATGTCAAGAGTCAGAATAATAGAAGAGCATGTAAGACCGAGTCGTTTGGCGGTCCGTCCTCTCTGCCTACTTAGTTAGTTGTTAGTTAGTTTTTTCAGATTTTTTTTTAATAATTACATCTAGCATCAAATGTTGATTTTTTTCAACTTTTCGTTGGCTGAACATTTGTTTTTTGGCTCGATAATTTGTTTTTTCTCCTCTGTGCGGTATTTGACGAGCGAGAAGGAGTGAGCAATGGGCGTACCCCTCGTTAATGTATAAAAATGTCAGCCTTTGAATGCGGGTTTTAGGGGAGGATTTCACGCGGAGGGAAAAAACCCGTGTCGCACGACATTCTACCTTAAAACAACAGATGTCACTCTGTTTTGACAGTCATTCTCGCCGTTTGGATATTACATTAAAGCAGGACTCCAAAGAGGCAGGCAGTGAGATTGTATAAATCATTGGCCCTTCGAATAAAACAATTTATTTTCAATTATTTTTTTATAAAGTTTGTTAGAAGTGTTGTTTGCAGGGTTGAGGAGCTGGTGGAGAATGTTTGACCTGATGCTCCGTCTTCTGATCAGACGAGATAGTAGCAATAATTTACCATGAGGAATAGTCAGGCTCCTGGGGATCACGGTACTTCTAGGCCGCGATCCAGTGTTCAGTAATTATATTGGATGATGATTGATAACACTTTGCTCATTTTTGCGTGATTAACATTTATTTGAGATTAAATATTTTACACGATTTAGTGTTCACGTATGAAACGGGTAGAGAGGTACAAAACGCAAGTGGCCGGCGGGATCGAGCACTAGAGACGGAATAATTTGCTCGGTCATCGCCGGAGCGATCCAGAGATGTTTTCTTTGCGTGGTGGGGATGCCACACATGAATAAATAAAAGTGATGCCCATAAGTTTTTCAAGTAGCTATTACAATTTTTTAAATGACAATAGTCTTATAATTTCAATACCCGCTACATCCGATTTTTTAACAAAATAATATGATTATTAAGAATTATTATGAACAAGAGTAACCTAAAATTGAGTTTCAAAATCTCTCCATTATCACGATCAAAAACCATGTTAAAACTGCGAGTGAGAAACCAAAACCCGCTTTATTATAATTCAAGAAGTTACTATCAAAACCCGCTATATCGGAATTCAACCAATCACGAGCAGATATTTTGCCAAGATGGCGGGTGTAGAAACACCCCCCTCCGGTCGGTTGAGTTTCAAAAGCTTCTATATTTCATATAAATCACGAAGTGAGTATCAAAATCCGCTATATTCATTTTATTTATCCAAATTAATTCAATATTTCTAGACATACATTAAAAAAATGAACACTTTTCAAATGTATATTACTCCAATTCATTATATAAAAAATAAAAATGCAATTTTTTATTTACGCTAGAGATGTGACAGTTTTTTTCGGTTTTCTCCGAATCAGTGAAAGTTGATAATATAGCGGATATAGAAATTAAACGACTATAATTCATAGTATTTCGATACACGCCATTATGTTAGGGATATTTTTGTGCTTTATCTACGTTATTCAATTTTAGAGGTGGGTACGGGTACCATCAATTCGAGAACTATTTATTGGATAACCAACACACCTGCCATAGGTCACCCCAAATGGTTCGCTACGTTTGGTGACTTAGAAGGGGTGCCCCGGTTCATGATGTGAGGTTTGCCCGGGTCTTGGTAGCGGATGCGTATGCCGACCAGCTGCACGGCAGGCCGTATTGGAAGAGAACGGTTGAGGGAGTCCCTTTGACTTCTCCAGCCGTACTCTCTTGGAACGTCGCCTTGCACCACAGTGGGAGGGATGGATTCATACGTCCGTCACTCCTGGATGCATTCACCCCCAGATTCCTACCCACCCCTTATCCCTTTTCTTTACCAAAGCTTCCTCTTGTTTCTTTCCTAAAAAGACCCACGACACAGTTTCCCCAAAGATGACATTTGCCTTGAGGGGAATTATTTTCCTCAGGGCCCCATGTGTGCCTCCCTATGCCATTCAAAGAAATAAATTGATTCTCCCTGCATGCATTCCCATGCATCCCCGTTCCCTTCCACCTTCCTACTCCCTCGTGTCTTCCCTCTCCGCAAACCCCACCTTCCCCCTGCCTTTCCTTCCTGCCGCTAAAATATATGAAATACACATATTTTCAGTTATACAAATATCACAACGCCAGAGCTTGCCATTATATATAGCCTATGTTATTCGATGATAACGTAGCTTTCTATTGGTGAAAGAATTTTTCAAATCGGTTAAGTAGTTTCGGAGCCTATTCAATGCAAACAAACAATCAAATCTTTCCTCTTTATAATAATATTAGAAAGATAATATTTATCTCTACTATATTTTGTAGAACAGACAATACTATAACTAAATATTTTTTTATTTCATTCGACTGCGTCACACTTGCATCCGGTTGCGGAGCAAACTGTTGTAGATACATGGCCCGTAGATGCAGCACATAGTTCTCTGTACTGACTCTGTACAAATTGCAAGTGTGCCCCATTTTTGAATTTGGCAGCTGGCTTCTGGTCTAGAGCCCAAAAATAATTGAAAAAAGCGTTGACTACACAGAAACAGGCTGTCCGTTTGATGAATTCCCCTGTACAAACGGATTGCAATATTTAGAGGACATTTGTCAGAAAAGAAAGCCGTCTTTATCCTACCGGTAATACAATGGAAGAGGCATTGTCCGGAAACACACCAGCATTTGTATACGGTTGACACTTGTCACTTGAGCACGGGTAGTTTCTACAACTCGTTCTTCACTTTAAGAGCATCAGGGCGGTAACAATGAGAAAGATTAATTATTCTCCGTACCAGCTTTTAAAAATTATAACTCAACTAGCAGTCCCGGCCACACGTTGCTGTGGCTAACGAAACACAACGCCATTACCAAACTTTATAAAATCCACACCACCCGCTTGCCAGCTACCCGCTGCCTGTATTGAATATTTGAATATATCGGCTTTTCTCTACTATAATAAGCATGTATAACTAACTAACTAACTAACCATCCCGCCGTTTCCCCGCATGGGTAGGCAGAGAGGACGGACCGCCAAACATCCCGGTCTTGGCACACATTCCTTGCCTCATTTACATTCATACAACGTCTCATACATTCTGTGCTATTATTCTGACTCTTGACATGGCCCGACTCAAGTATCTGATTCACTTGGTCGTGCCATGTCTTTCTTGGGCGTCCTCGACTTCTTCTGCCATTCACATTTGCGTCATATATTCTCCTTACACTCCTTTGCATGTATTATGCATATAAACTAATTAACTCGCCACTAATTATACAATGCTTGCAATGCAACACTGGATATTTGAAATGGGAAAATCAAATACCTACTTATTCTAGTACATCTAGTTTTCAATTTTTTTCATAGAACGTGAAGGATAGAGAGCAAAATAAACCAGGATTAAATGTTATAAGTGAGTTTTATTGTAATGAATTAGTTACACAACATTGACAAGGTATAGCCAACCTAGAAGTGACAGGTAGCATCGATACTGTCGCCATCTACCGGCAATCGTCTGATACAAAGAACAAACTGTTTGGTTTATACGAATATTCTAACACCTGCCCTTAAACTAAACAGTCTGTAAACCAAGATTAGAAACACAATTCAAATGTTTATCTTTACACAAAGGTTTGGTTAAAACATCTGCAGGCATATGTTCCGTAGGCAAATATTCTAAATTAATGATTTTATCCTTTACAATTTGTCTTACATAATGATGTCTAATATCTATATGCTTGCTTCGACTGTGATTAATCTGACTGTTACATAATTTTTGTGCTGACTGACTATCGTTAAACAGAGTCACTGGCAACAATTTACCTAGACATTCATTTAAGAAATTTCTGATAAATGTAGCTTCCTTTGCTCCTTCACATAAAGCCATGTATTCACTTTCAGTAGTTGAAAGTGCGACCGTTCTCTGCTTGCGGCTTTCCCACGATACAGCAGAGTTACCTATTTTAAACACGTAACCCGTGTATGAACGTCGGTCTAGTTGGTTTGACGCCCAATCTGCATCCACATATCCTGTAATTGACAATGTGGATTTTTCATATACTATGCGGTGATCCATAGTTCCCTTTAAATATCGCAGAACCCGTTTTCCTGCTTTCCAGTGAATTTCAGAGTGACAATTGTTAAATTGACTCAATATGCTTGCAGCGTGAGCAATATCAGGTCTTGTGCATACTGCTATGTACATAATGCATCCAATGAGGCTTCTGTACCTGCTGTTATTATCGGCTTGATTCCCTTTTTTAAACTTCATACCGCTTTCTAGAGGTGTATTCACAGGCTTACAATCAGCCATATTAAACTGTTGTAACACTGTCTGTATGTAGTTTGTTTGATCAAGAATAATTTTATTTTTCTCTTGTTTTAATCGCATTCCCAATATATGCGTAGCCCGACCAAGGTCTTTCATTTCAAATATTCTCATCAGTTCCTCCTTCAACTTCTTTTTCTCTGGTGTATCCTTGCTAAAAATTAAAATATCGTCCACATACAACCCTAATATCATCAGATTACCATTTGTATCTGATTTTATGTATACACAAGGCTCGTTAAGTGACTTTCTGAACTGGAGGTCTGTCAAAACATTATCAATCTTGTCATACCAGACCTTTGATGCTTGTTTAAGGCCATATATTGCTTTATTTAGTTTAAATACATGGGTTTCCTTACCCTTTATTTTATATCCATCTGGCTGTTCCATGTATACCGTCTCCTTTAATTCTCCATTTAAGAAGGCCGTCTTCACATCCATGTGATCAACATTCATATCTAAGTTGACTGCCAGAGCAAGCAAGCTGCGTATTGTAGAATATCTTATCACAGGCGCGTAAGTATCTGAGTAGTCTATGCCATATTCCTGCGTAAATCCTTTGGCAACAAGACGAGCTTTATAACGTAGAAGTTGTCCTTCAGATCCCAGTTTCTTCTTGAAAACCCATTTGCATTTAACTGCTTTCTTTCCATCTGGTAGTAATGTTAGGTTCCAAGCTTTATTCTTTTCAAATGATTTATACTCATCTGCTATAGCTTCCTTCCAGTATTCTTTATCAGGTGCCGACAGCGCCTCATGTATTATCTGTGGTTCGTAACCGTGACTTGCTGCTGTCATAGCCACCACTGCATTTGAAGATTCTTCATAGTCTTCATAATCACTTGACGCTTGATCCATAGTCATTTCAGGATTCCAGGTGATATCTTTAGGGTCATCAACATAGTTAAGTTCAGTAGAACTAGATGAAGACAATTCCATAACTTCTGTAACTGAAGACTCAACAACATTGTTTTCAATAGTGTTCACATCTACATTATTATTAGAAAGTTCCAACTGAAAATCATTAATGCAGTTTTCCTCGTTAGCTACCGCATCTTTATACATTTTCTCTTCAAAAAACTGTACATCTCTAGACTTGATAATTTTTGAAGGTTTTTCTGGATCAATTAATCGATATCCCTTCGATTCAGTACAATATCCAACATGGATATATTTTTTACTCTTTGGATCCAATTTCTTGCGCTTTTCATACGGGATCATTGCATAAGCAACACAGCCAAATACTCTTAATTCAGATAAATTGACTTTCTTACCAGACCATTTCTCTTCGGGTGTGGTACCTCTCACCGCCTTGCTTGGTGATTTATTCTTAATAAATATTGCCATATTCAATGCCTCTGCCCAGAACCTCCGGTCCATTCCAGCATCTTGCAGCATGCATCGTCCAGCCTCCACAATTGTCCGGTTGGCCCGTTCTGCTACTCCATTCTGCTGCGGAGAGTATGGGACGGTCAATTGATGCTCGATGCCATGTTCTTGTAGAAACATCTGGAACTGCTTATTAACATATTCACGGCCATTGTCTGTTCGAAGAGCTTTGATTTTTAAATTGGTCTGATTTTCTACAAAACTTTTGAAAATCTTAAATATCGGCAATACTTCATCTTTACTCTTAAGAAAATAACCAAATGTCATTCTTGTGAAATCATCTATGAATGTTAATACATATTTACTGCCACTAAATGAGGAAACTGACATAGGACCGCACAAATCGGAATGTATGAGGCCTAGCTTCTCAGTAGCTCTGTTGAAAGACCTTTTTGGGAATGGCAATCTACTTTGTTTTCCCTCAAGACATGCTACACAGGGAGTATGTTTGCTATCAGTGTAATCAATTCCACTAGCCATACTTTTTTTAAGTAAATCCATACTACGCCTATTCAGATGCCCAAGTCTGCGATGCCATAAATCTTGGGATGGCTTCGCTTCACACAAATTCACAGCTTCCGTTTCATGATCCATGGACTGCTTCATACGCAATGGAGCCTCCAAATCCATTGATTGACAGGCTGCATTCAGCTCACTCGTGTTTGTTGACGGCTGACTCATTGTGTCCAATTGGTAAACACCATTGACCTTCGTAGCACTGGCGACTACATCTTTTCCACAATAAATATTACACTTCTCTGTGTCAAAGTGCACATCAAGTCCTTTGGCTGCCATTTTTCCAACAGAAATAAGGTTTGTTGACAATCCCGGTACGTAAATAACCTCACTTATTTTCGTCGTTTCTTTGTGTGCTTTCAACAACAATTCCACATCACCGTGTCCTTCACTGTGCATCTTTTGTTTATTTGCCACTGTTACTGAACGCGGAGTTTCCACAACGTAGTTTTGTAATAAATTTTTGTTGTTCGTCATGTGACAAGTAGCGCCGGAGTCGACATACCAAACATCCGAGTTAATGTCCACAGCTAATGCCGTCAATAACATTCCGTTCCACGCTTTTTCATATTTTTCACTCCGTTTGACACTTTTATTTATTTTTGTTGGACAGTTTTTAGCATAATGATTAGGCTTTTTACAAATAAAGCACTTGATAACCCTGGTAGATTGTTTGTTGTTGACACCTTTTGTTTTCGGGTTTGTAAACATTGCACTTTCTTCGCCCTTGTCAAAGTCTCTACGCAGATTTTCTTGTAATAATTTACTTTTAACGGTTTCACTGCACAATTTAAAGTTCGAATTTTCCAACGCCATGATAAGTGGGTCGTAGTTTGATGGTAAACCACTTAACATCAACACTGACAGAAAATCATCGTCTAATGGAGCATTTATGTCTCGTAGTTGTTGATCCAAGTCTGTGATCTTCAAGATATACGCTTCCATATCTTTAAATTGTTCCAATTTCAATCCAAACAATGTACGTAAAAGTCCGAGTCTTCTACACAACCCTTTGTCTTCATACGCCGTTTTCAAGTTACGCCAGGCTTCATATCCAGTCGCTGCATTCCGTACATGAGAGAAAGACGATGGCTGCACCATTAAACATATTTTTGCGAGCGCTTTCAGTTGTTTGCGTTCATCGGTGACCTTTGGGACACCCGCTGTAGACTCTTCAATGCAGTCCCATAAATCTTCATGCACCAAGTACATACGCATTAAGAATTTCCAATTTCCGTAATTTGAAATTCCACTGAGTTTCTCAAAATTTACTGAAATTCCTGCACTTGTTGCAGACGACGCCATTGTGGATAAAAACGAGTTTTGAGTTGCACTCTCGTCTGGCATTCCGCACTGAAAACTATTTACGTACTTTTACTTCCCGCGTATCCTGGGCCCATAACCAGAAGGATAGAGAGCAAAATAAACCAGGATTAAATGTTATAAGTGAGTTTTATTGTAATGAATTAGTTACACAACATTTACAAGGTATAGCCGACCTAGAAGTGACAGGTAGCATCGATACTGTCGCCATCTACCGGCAATCGTCTGATACAAAGAACAAACTGTTTGGTTTATACGAATATTCTAACAGAACGAATTTCAAAAGCGACTATAGTACGGCCCTCCAGCCGTTTTAAATCGCACAAAAATATGTTTTCTTTGAATTTCTCGGCTTTTTTCTAATATAATTTACATGCATTATACATATAAACATTCCTCTACAATCACTCTATCTATTGGTGAAAATAGTATGAAAATCCGTTACCTAGTTTAATAGATTAACGCTCATTGTCGATTTTATTTCATTCCAAATTTGCTTTAATTTATACCTACTCCAAAAATGCTGAAAGACGTGATGATAAAACTGTTAAAATAATGTACTTTTATAATTATTTTTTGATTATATATTTTTTTATTTTTTTTTTTAATTTATTTGTTTATTTAGTACAAGATTATACATGTATATACATAATTCATTAATTTTTTTTTGACTGCCCAACTAGGAGTATTCCCGTTTTAGGACATATATATATTTATCATTTTTCAATAATGTCTAAGTTAAATAAGAATGTTAAAAAATATGAAATATATTAGTTTATAAGTGCGCAAATAAATACACAAACGTACCAATTTTCGTCAAGAAACGCATGTACGTATATTTTTTTAATGATTAATAACTAAAATTAAAATTCTAAAACATGCGATACCCAGATAATGTATTGATTTATTTTATTGCATGATTATACGATTTGAAATGGGTGTTATAATACAAAATCTTTTTTGAAAATTTAACAAATCTGCCAATGACCTATGGTGTAACCTTATTATACTAAAAGTAAAAATTTTTTCTGTAAATTTAAAACATGCGAATGCTAGATAAAATAACAATCTTTCGAAATCCATTTATAATTTTTTGCGGAAAAGAGTCAATACGTCTAAAATCTGATTTAAAAATGACGTATATCTAGTTTTCTCTGGTAATACCCTCTAAATATCTCACCTGTGGTGCGATTTACCGGTAACTGTGTTACCTCCCTCCTACAACATGAGTCTCTTCAAGACCCATGTTCATTCCTTCCCCTCCTCAAAGACTCTCCACACATCAAGCACAAAGGTGACATAGGCCCTGAGGGAAAATAACATAAAGATAATAGCCAATAATATATGCTTTAAGAAAATTAAGATAATGTGGGTGGTTTATAGTCGAAGTATGATACAGTCAAAAAAAGTTACCGAATTTGATATCTACACCGTGGCACAGTGTCCTGGGTTCAAGTTCCAGAGGTGCCAATATCTTTTTCTGATTTTTCTGTTTCCAGATTTTCGATTGAGTTTCGCTTATATTGTCATTTAATTAAAAATTACAATTTGAGGTTTTACTCATAAAGTTAAAATATTTATCCTAGACTTGCAGAACAGTCAATAGATGGTGCATATTAAATAAAATGGATAAAGTTTTATCCAGACACTAGCTAGAGTGCGTTTAGTTCGGGTTTGAATCTTGCAATAATACATAAAGATGGTGGCCAATAATATATGCGTTAAGAAATAAATGTGGGTGGTTCTTAGTCGAAGTAAGTATGATACAGTTAAAAAAAGGTGACCGAATTTGATATCGACACCGTGGCGCAGTGGGCGCAAAAGCGCGTTTGCCCGGAAAGCAGATTTTCGATTGAGTTTCGCTTGTATTGTTTTAATAAAATATTACAATTTGAGGTTTCACTCACTGTTACGTTACAAAAAATAAAGAATAGACCCCCTTATTCCTGTTGCGAGGAGCTAGTGAATTGGCCCCCAGTGCACAGCTCGCCGTACCGCCCCCTCTCCGCCCCCCTCTCCGCACGCGGAGGTCCGTGGCCCCAGTGCCGAACGGCACCCGGCATTCATTCCCCGGCTGGTCGCGGGCTTGACAACAGTGATTGCGCTAGTGCGCTGTTCGAGAACCTAAAAACTCGTGATTGTTTCTATATTGTGTTTTGTGCACGAGAAGGCTCCAGCCCACCGGTAGCCTGTCGGATGGCTACCTCATTACCTGCTTTGTGAGTAAAATGAACCTTTGCCTCCTTTTGTGTGCTACATCCTGCGTTTAAATTCACAAATACGTATTGAGAGTTGAGTAGAGAGAAGTTCCCCGCCACGTTAGAATTCTATACCTAGCAAGTACCCATGTGTAGTTTGCCGAGGCTGGCAATTGTAAAACCCTGTCTTCTTCTAAATGAATACACCCTTTACGTGCAAAACTGTGTTCTGATTGAGGAAAGAGACCTGGAGATTGTGAGGAAAGAAGGAGGAGGAATTCACAAGCGAACCACAACACTCGCCTTGGTTTTAAGAGGAACCTTGCTTGCTGCCGGCTCTGAGCTAGTTCTGTTGGCCTATGTATTGCGTGTCCTTTCCAGGTTTTGGTTTAGCAAATGGCCGTATGAGCGGCAATGCTAACATCATAAAGTAAAAAAAATATATTAAAAAAATATATTTTCGTCAAGGCCTCCTACGCAGATGCTCCTATGCAGAAGACATACGTTTCCTACCAGTTATCTAGTTGACTTAACCTCACATTAAGCAAGGATACCCATTAATTTTAACAGCATTCAGTCTACTTTCGTCCTTCCTGTGCCAGTTCCATGCCTCACTATTCCACCAGAATTTCTTTTGTGTACTGCAGTAGATAGCACAGCTGGCTTTTACAATAATTCTTTATTTGACTCTCATGCAGTCAGTTCTCTGTTAAGTGAATATCCTTTATTCACCCTTATGTCAATCCTTATCAACCCACTCTCCACGTCTCTTGTAAACGAGGCTACCTACTTTAGAACTTAATATATTATACAAAGGATGAAGCAGTTCTGCAAACAGTAGATCTCGTTTCCAAAAAGGATGTTTCTAATTTATCTTTGCTATTTTAATAAATCAAAAATTTGAACAAGAGTCCCAAATGCTCCCGTCTGGAGCCAGTGGGACTTTGGCATCCTCAATTGGGGTATGTTCTGAGGCTGAAGGTAATGGGGAAGGGAAAGAGATGGGGAAGAGGGAGGTGGGGAAGTACCTGGCTATTCAGATCAGGTCACCAAACACGTCTAACGCCATTTCAAGCAACGTTTCAATTCTGAATGGTGGTCTTACACCAGGGCGATACTGAGAGTATCTTCCACTCTGGAACGTGCCGTAAATATACTATATATTATTTTAAATGATAAATTGTGAAATAACACAAATTAATCAAATAAAATTTATTTGCCACGCCGGGATTTGATCCCGCGACCTTCGGAGTGCTAGTCAAGAGCCTTACCGCTGGAATATGCCGGCCGTCAAGTCCCAACTGCTGTGAGGCTGAAGGTAGTGGGGAGGGGAAGGAGATAGAGAAGAGGAAGGTGGAGAAGAACCCAGTTATTTGACTGGTCACCAAACAGGGCTAAAGCCATTTCAAGCAACGTTTCGGAGTGTGAGTCAAGAGACTTACCGCTACGCCGGCCGTCAAATATCAAAAAGTGTTTGTATATTGACTTACAGTTGGGGTGTACGGATTCATCGGGTGATATTTATCAAGGTTTTGGTGCCAGCTGCCTGGCGGGCCGGATCGGGAGAGGTCTGGATCACTCCGGATAGTTTATCTTGACCCATCGCCTTGGGAACAAAATCTCTCAGGGCCTATGTCATCTTTTGGGATGCTGGGTGGATGGTCTTTTTATGGAAAGGAAAGAGAGGAGAAGTTCTGGGAAGGGATAAGGTATGAAGAGTGGGTAGGAATGAATGAATCGATCCTTCCCACTGCAGGGTAACGTGATGGGTTGAAGGAGTCCGGTTGAAGAGGTCAAAAGGTCTCCCTCATCAATTTGGGAGACGGGAATGGGTACCGCCGCTCCGGGAACCTTTATTGGATAACCAACACCTCTGCCATAGGTCACCCCAAGTGGTTTGCTACGTTTGTGATTTAGCAGGGGTGCCCGGGTTCATGGGTGAGGTTTGTCTAGGTCTTAGAGGCGGATTACCAGGACACACTGAACCCCAGATTCTTACCCACGCCTTAAACCCTTTTCCTTCCCAGAACTCTCCTCCCCTTACTTTCCTTAAAAAAACCCTCCACACAGCATCCCGAAGGATGACACAGGGAAATGGGAAAATAATTTCCCTGAGGGAAATTATTTTCCTCAGGGCCTCCTGTGTGGAACTCATGTAAAAAAAGTCTCTCCAGATTCCGTCTGCCACGCATCAGGTGGGTAGACACATTCATTGCCAAGACCTAAACAAACCTCACCTCAGCCACCCCATGAATCCGGGCACCCCTGCTAAGTTCCTTTTAATTCTTATCAAATAATGTTAAAATATGTTATCATTTGTTTGAATTTTCTTTTTCTATGGATAACCGCTAAGGAACAACACCTAACTCTGACAGCTGCAATTTTAATTGCAAAATAAGTGACAATTAAGAAAAAAACACTACAAAAACACAAAAAAAAACAAAAAACCAGTGATTCGTTAAATACAGTGAGTTTATTTGTTAGTGGCAGTGCTAAATATCTAGAAATCTCGTCTAAAAAAAAAACAAAAAAACGAAACAAGATATTATAAACCACAGACAATTTATGTAATATACAAAAAAAAAAAAAAAAGTGTCATTTCTGCCATAGACAATACAACAAAATTATTAATAAAATAAATTGTATGGGGCATTTGTGAACAAACAAACAAATCCAATATTTAAAACTAATTAACCTCAAGGGCCAAAAAAAAAAAAAAATGCCCCCTAAAAATGATATGGATCAAAAATTTGAAAACTTCAAAGAACAACTACTACAAACAATGAGTGATAGAATCGACCTTCAACTAAGAAATTTTATAAAGACAGACATAAATAAATTGTTTTTGGATATTAAAAATGAAATACAAGACTTAGTTAAGAGTGTAGAATTCTGCACAAACAAAATTGATGATTTTGAGAAAGAAATAAAAAGAACAAATGATCACCAAAAAAAAAAATGAAGCGAAAATCGAGGAATTGCAAAGAGAGGTAAAAAATCTCAAATTAACTGTAAACCACATCCAACAGAGCGCGCTTGAAAATTCTATCGAAATACAAGGAATCGAAGTACAGAAAAATGATAATGTACGAAAACCCATTGAACTACTGATGTCGGCCCTTGACTGCAGCGACCTATTAAAAAATAATTCTTTGGTAAACTACTATAACAATCCGGCCAAGCGGACTATTTCCATCCAATTCAATTCAAAAGAGACAAAGGATAAGGTAATTAAACAAAAAAAATTTAAGGAATACTTACCTCTCAAGAAATGAAGTACTCAGAGTCAACACAGAAAATCTTCATCAATGAAAAATTAACGCCAGCAAATAAACATCTCCTATGGTTAGCCAAATCAACAAAAGCATTTGGATACAAATATGTTTGGACGAAGGACGGACAAATCTTACTTAGAAAGGGCGACGACTCGCCTATAATACGCATAAAAGATGCAAACGACATACCATTGCATTAATCACATACTGGGACAAGAAAAAGGAAGAAATTTTATAATCTGTGAAAATGGATCACACTGATGATTTTACGTTAATAGACACAAAGGTATGTGAAGATACTACAGAACTAAATAACTACATAAATGAAGGAAATACTGACTTCAACATAGTAAATTTAAATATCCGCAGTATTCATAAACATTTTGATGAATTTTGTATTTTCCTCAACTCTCTAGGATTTAAACCAAATGTTATTATACTTACGGAAACGCAAATGCGTGAACTAATCCCTTACTCCATCTCTGATTATAAGACTTACTCACTTCCTTCAAAACATACTTCGCATGACGGTCTAACGATTTTCTATAGTGCACATAAAATAACTGATGTAATAATAAACATCCCAAAATTTAAGTTTTCTAATGCCATACATTTATCATTCAAGCTAAACAATAAAAAATACTCTATAATTGCTGTTTATCGCTCCCCTTCTTTAGATTCTAAATCTTTTATCACAGAATTAAAATATTTCATAAACGAAAATAATTGCAACCAATCAGACTTCTCATTTATCGTAGGGGATATAAATATTAACATAGAACATTCTATCCTGAGCCCAATTGCAAATGAATATCTAAATGTTATATACAGCGAAGGATATCTATCTTATATAAATAGCCCTACCAGATACGGTTCTTGTCTTGATCACATATTTCTTAAAACCAATAAAAATTGTATACCCAAATCAGCTGTCCTAAAAATTGATATAACCGATCTTTTCCCAACTTTTTTCGGTCACAGTACCTTAAAGTATCATCATACAACTAAAGCCCAACAAGTGGGAAAAAATAAAATTAACTATCAAACCCTAAACAGTTTTTTAAAAAAAGAAACCTGGAACTCAGTTTTAACCAATGATGACCCAAATCAATCACTATACACCTTCTATTCAATATTAAATGATAATATCAAGAATAGTCTTGAACCAACACCAATACCTAGAAGCAAACATAAAAAAATTAAACCATGGATCACGCGTGGTTTGATAATTGCAAGCCAACACAGGAACAAACTGTACAAAATTTACAAAAATCATGAGAATTATTGTATGGCTAAAAACATTCCACCCAATGAAAATTTACGACAGCAATACATCATTTATAGAAATTTTTTCAATATTCTTATAAAAAAATGTAAACAAGAGTATTATACTAAACAATTACAAACAGCTGATAATGATTCTAAAAAAACCTGGCAAGTCATAAATGAAATAACTAATAGAAAACATAAAGCAAAAACATTCCCTGAAAAAATTGTCACAGATGATAAAATAGTTATAACGGATAAAAGAAATATTGCAAATAAATTCAATGATTTTTTTACAAATGTTGCTTCAGATATAATAAATTACAATCCCTCTTTTCAAAACCATATACATCAATACACTCAAATGGACGAACACTCTGAAAATAGTCCTAATTTAACCCAATTTAAACGTATTACCGAATCTGAAATAATAAAACACATTGACAATCTTAACACAAATACAGCCAATGGACCAGATGAATTAAGCGCCATCGCTATCAAATCTATTAAACAACACATTTCGAAGCCCTTGCAACACATTTTTAATTCCTGTTTTGAAAAAAACGTTTTCCCAGACGCATTTAAACTCTCCAATATTGTACCAATACATAAATCTGGATCAATCTCTAAACTTGACAATTACAGACCAATATCGCTAATATCCCAACTAGCGAAGATATTAGAAAAAAATATTAAAATACAAGTACTAGAGTTTCTAGAATCAAATGCACTTTTGTCCCCAAATCAATATGGTTTCAGAAAAGGTCTTACTTAGTACAGATGACGCTTTATTTAATCTAACAAAAAATATATACACCAATCTTGACTTAAATATGAAAAGCTTAACAATCTTTTTAGACCTAAAAAAAGCATTTGATACCGTTAATCATAATAAACTGATTAGAAAACTAAATAATATTGGAATTAAAAATAATTGTCTGTCATATTAACAAATTATTTACTTGATCGCAGACAATGTACAAAAATTGGTGATAATATTAGTAAACCAGAATATGTGAGACATGGGGTTCCACAAGGTACAGTTATCGGTCCATTATTGTTCCTAATTTATATCAATGACCTGTGTAATATCAGTATTCCGGGAAAACTATTCTCGTATGCTGATGATACTGCTATCACAGTCCATGGTAAATCATGGAAAGAAGTCTCTGAAAACGCAAATAAGTGCACATCCGTAGTCAAAGAATGGCTAAACCAAAACCTCCTAACTCTGAACTGTGAAAAAACTATGTATATTCCATTCTATAATACCAAAAGGGCGGCACCCTTAACTCACCTAAATATAAGGTTTCACAACAATTCTTGCAACCCTGTTTTGTGTTCTAACTGTATAGAAATGAATTCGGGGAACACAATTAAATACCTAGGAATTATTATAGACAGCCAACTAAAATGGACAAATCACGTAGAAAACCTTGTAAATAAACTTAGGTATTTGACTTACATTTTTAAACGATTAAATAACATAGTTGATATTAAAAGAATGAAACTGGTATATCATGCATTGGTGCAATCATCAATATCTTATGGAATAATTGGATGGGGGGGTATTTATGATACCCATATTAAGCAACTAGAAATTACTCAAAAATTAATAATAAAAATAATGTTGCATAAAGACGTTACCTACCCCTCCTTGCAATTATTCCAAGAAGCTGAACTCTTAGATATAAGAAAAATCTACTGTATGCAATGTCTGAAATATATATTTTCACGAAATGTATATTTTACAAAAAATGAAAAACGCTCCAGCAGTAGAGTAAATAATGCATTTGAGGTTCCCCTATGCAAAACTAGGCTTGCGCAAAGACATGCTTTTTTCATTGCACCAAAAATCTATAATGCACTGTATCAGACTATAGAAATTAAATCTAAAAACATATCCTCTTACAGCATATACAAAAAAATTATAAAGACTTGGGTAAATACAAATGACACAAATACCTACCTGCTATAACATCTTACCTGTTATAACTTTACAAATCCCTAATTTTTATTTAACCTTTTTTGTTTTTCATATATATATATTTTTCTTAACTTTAGTTTTTTAAATACGGAATTATTTATTCTATAAATATGTTAAAACATAATTATGTTTCAATTTACTAATTTAAAGTTTAATTTGCTATGTTGTATCTTAACTGTGTGGGTACTCAAGTGTCGTGGCTGATGATGAAATGAAGGAAACGAGTTTGCGTGTAATAATAGCCTTTAATGAGTCCACACAATAATTATAATACGTGAGCACAATAAACGGTTAGCGTACAATTTTACGATATCAATAGTACACACTGGGTCAAGGTTGATCGCGGATAGACGAGGCAACTGCTCCGTGGTAAGTTGAATGAATACTAGACTTAAGACTGAGCCGTATGCGGCTCGCACTTGCTTTTATACTCTGCCGGCCCGGCAAGTAGATTCAATGACGGTAGGTAACGCCGGGTGAATTCACGTAAAGGCGAGATATCACCCAAACCTTCTGCGGGCACTTGAACGGTACAGCCGTACGTTCTAGCTCTTTCGCTTAGGTGGCAGAACTATTTCTCTAGTAATTTCGCTCGCATACAATTGAACACCGGCGACGCCTCTGGAAATATCGATACGTTTCGGGCGTAATCCAACACGTGACGTAGCAACAATGCGTGGTTGCTACAACTGCATTAAAAAAAAAACTTAAGTATACCCACAAACTGGCAATGCCTATGTGGGATTTTTTTTTGTTACCATACATATATGTATACTATTTTAATATCTTTTTTTTCTTGTTAAATTGTATTACTTATTGTTTATCGTTAAGCTACATATTTAATTTTATAGTTCCTTTTTTTTACTTCTTATCAAAAGAAATGTTTTTTGTAATATTTTTATGTATATAACAAAAAAATTTATTAATAAAAAAAAAAATAAAAAAAAATTGTATTTGTAATCTGTCCATAGATATAACAATCAATCTGTCAAAACTTAAGCCTCCTAAAACCATAGACATTTTAATTTACCACAAACAAAAACAAAAAGAATCGTATGTTCAAAAATGCCCCCAATCACAGCATAATTATTTTTTTTCAAGTTATTTTCCAAACAACTTCACGAACATAATATTTAAAAATGCTTAACATATATTTTCAAAATGTGCGAGGTCTTCGCACAAAAACTCATAACTTCTTAAATCAGGTACTTTTGAACAATTACGATATTTACCTTATATGTGAAACTTGGCTAAATAAATCAATCCATGACAGTGAATTGTTTGACAATAGGTATGATGTATTTAGAGAGGATCGGAACTCCTTTTTGTCTGGACAGCAGCAGGGAGGGGGGGTACTAATTGCAACCTCCAAATCTCTCAAAGCACAGAGATTACCATGGTCTACTTGTACTGAGAAGATCTGGATATCAGTGCCAATATTAGGTGACAATAATAAACTCAAAAATTTATATATCTGCTGCACATATCACCCACAAAACACCAACTACATCCACAATCTAATTCAGCACTTCAACACCACATCAGACCTGCACACAAATCACCCGGAAGGATTGTTTTTATTAGCTGGAGACTACAATATCCCCAAACTAAACTGGAAGTTAACCAAAAGGCAAAACCAATTAGAACCAAATTTTCCAGAAGACACTGCTAGCCGTGCCTTGGTAGACTTCCTTTCATTCACCCAACTACACCAATTCAATACTGTAATCAATACAAACAAACGAATCCTTGATTTAATCATGACAAATATTTCAAAATGTAGTATAACCCACTGTACCGAACCTCTGATGCCTGATGATTCACATCACAGAGCATTAGACATAGAGTTATCACCTATTACTGTACCGTCTCTCTCCGGCTCGTCTAGGACAGTTAAAATATTTCACCGAGGTGATTACGGTAAAATCACTGATGAATTATCTAAAATAAATTGGAAACTCGAATTTCAAAGTAAGGATACCGAAAAGGCCGTATTAGATTTTTACAATATCATAAATGACATTATTCGCAAATACATCCCCGAAAACAAAATTAACGGTAATTTAGAAAGGTTTCCCCCCTGGTACACTTTACCACTTATTAAAATTGTAAAAGAGAAATTAAAATATCACAAGAAATGGAAAAAATACAAGAACTTAGCTGACTACCAATCATTCTCTGTACTGAGATATCGTCAGAAGAAGATCTCGCTAGAATGTTATGAAAACTTCATTACGACGGCAGAAGATTCAATAAAAAAGTGTAGCAAACAGTTCTGCTCATTTGTTAAATCAAAGCAATCCTATTCCGATTTACCTAAGCAAATGTATCTTGGTGATATTTCCTGCAATGATGGACAATCCATATGCGACCATTTTAGTGATTATTTTAGATCAGTTTTTATAGAAAATTCCAACCCTCGCCTCAATCTTACTGAGAATGGTGACGACAACTCTAATCTACATATACACACTATTAATTTCAATCAATCATGTGTACTTAGTTATTTAAAAAAACTTGATCCGAATAAAAGTGCGGGATCTGATTTAATTCCATCCATATTTTATGTAAAATGCCGGGACCAATTGGCTTATCCTCTCTCCTTGCTATTCAAAATGTCATTTGAAGAAGGCAACTTCCCCAACGTCTGGAAACAAGCACTCATTACACCAATCTACAAAAGCGGGGACAAAAATAACATCACCAACTACAGGCCCATCTCCAAACTCCCAATTGTCAGCAAGATCATGGAAAACATAGTTTTTGATCAAATTTTTCCAGCAGTACAAACAATCATATCCAAAAATCAACACGGCTTTTTCAGAAAACGGTCGGTCGAGACAAACCTTCTGGAATACACAGATTTTATTTTAAATTCTATGGGTGGTAAAAATCAAGTGGACTCTATCTATACGGATTTTTCAAAAGCCTTTGATAAAATTAACATTGAACTGCTTCTGAAGGAACTGTTAAAAATCGGGATTAAGGGTGACCTTCTCAGATGGATCAAATCGTATGTGACAAACAGAAGTCAAGCAGTTAGAGCTAAGGGTTTCTCCTCTCGTTTCTTCAATATACCTTCAGGAATCCCGCAAGGATCACATCTCGGACCTCTCTTGTTTATTTTATATATCGATGATATGAGTGAATGCTTTAAAAATTCCAAATTCCAAATTTTTGCTGATGACACTAAAATTTACAAAAAAATCACTAATATTAATGACAACATAGAATTGCAAGATGATATTAATAGGCTTGGAATATATTGTGCGAACAATCAACTGTTCCTTAACCTAGAAAAATGAAACACAATATCATTCACCAAAAGCATAAATCCCCTAATATTTCCATACAAAATCAATGACGTAGAGATAAAAAGATGTTGTGAAGTGAAGGACTTAGGAATAATTATGGACTCCGGAATGTCTTTCCGAACACATATAAATTCCATCTGTGACGGGGCATACAAACTTCTAGGATTCATCATAAGAGTGACCAAACCATTCAGGTCACCACACGTAATCAAAATACTGTATGTCTCTTTTGTTCGCTCAATATTAGAATTCGGATCAGTCATATGGAATCCCCAATACAAAGTTAATATTGAAAGGTTAGAAAGAATTCAAAAAAAGATACTGAAACATCTAGACTTTAAATCCTTTCGAACATCAGAAAGCCTAAAAGACTCATTAACATTCCATAATTTATCAACCTTAGAAGATAGAAGAAATATATCCAACCAGAAATTTCTATTCAAAATTATTAACAACGTTGTTGACAACAACTATCTTCTAGAACACATTAATTTCCACTGTCCAATAAGAAACACAAGGTCAAACCAACTATTCCACATCCCACACTCAAAAACAAATTACACACAACTTTCATTTCTCCGAAGGACGTGCACAAAATACAATGATATCTTTTACGACGCTGATATTTTCCATTTGTCCTCAGGCCAATTTATTAAATTCATAATAGAAAAAATCAAAACAAATTGTTAATTATGAACTCTCCACCCCTGCTGCATGT
Source organism: Limnephilus marmoratus (assembly GCA_917880885.1). Lineage (NCBI taxonomy): Eukaryota > Metazoa > Arthropoda > Insecta > Trichoptera > Limnephilidae > Limnephilus > Limnephilus marmoratus. The sequence goes on from OU862926.1 coordinate 37,883,269, forward strand.
TTTCCTTCTTTTTATAATAATAATATTTGGATGATTTACATATCCCACATGCTTTAATTTGTGTATTTTTTTTTCATTTCTGTTGTACATATTTATATTCTTTTTTTCTACCACTTTATGTTTTCTTTTATGTTTTAATCTATTTTTATATATTTTATAAATTTTAGCGGAAACTTCGCTGGTTAATGCAACCATGTAATATGTTACTCTATTATGAAAATATGTATAACTGTTTGTTTCCTTAATAAACTAAAATAAAAATAAAATAAAATGAAAAATAAGTTACCAAACTTAGCAAACCACTTGGGGTGACATATGGCAGAGGTGTTGGTTACCCAATAAGTGGTAAGTAATAAGTTTTGCATCTTGCTCCATAGTGAGAGGAATGGATTCATACTTTCAACGCTCCTGAATACATTTACCCCTAGATTCATACCCACCTCTTATACCCTTTTCCTTCCCAGAACTTCCTCTCCTTCCTTTTCTTAAAAATACTCTAAAGATTACAAACGGTCCTTATGGGGATTTTTTTTCTTCAGGGCCCTCCCGTGGGGAGACAATGTAAAAAAAACTGCGATTTTAATAAAGTTATCATGGCACCAATCAAAGGATAATGCGTGTTTTCATCCCGCGACAAAATATCTACTAAAACTTAACCTAACCCAACCTAAAAAAATGGGACCAAAATAAAATTTAATTAAATGAAGACAATATAAGCGAAACTCCATCGAAAAACTGAAAACAGAAAAATCAGATATTGGCACCTCTGCGACTCGAACCCAGGACTTTGCCTTGAGTTGAGTTTCACTTTTATTGTCTTGATTTGATTAAATATTGCAATTCGAGGTTTTACTCATAAAGTTATAATAAAAAATAAAAATAAAATCAATGTTAAAAAATATTAAATTGGGAAAAAAATAATACAGATAACAATAATTCATTGCCTTTACAGGATGTCTGTTGGTATTATTTTCCTCCCATTTTTGTGTTAGGTAAGGTTAGGTTTTAGTAGATATTTTGTTGGGGGATGTTTTATCGGGGATATTTTGTTGCGGAATGAAAAGTTGCGTAACCAATGGATAAGCTCAATTATGAATTCTGTTAAATTCTCGTTCAATACATTCATACTCCGAAGTGCTTAAAATATCCAGTGAGTAGATAGTACATCCGATTTTGTGGTCGCGCTTCCGTCGGGAAGTAGGGAGAAGGCTCTGCCCGGAGCTGGTTGTACGGATGTACCCATACAGCCAGGAACAAAGCCTCTGTAATCAATCAAGCCTTAATCCCGGCCCATCAATACGATAGCCTTCGAATTGGTTGGAACGGAAAATTAATAACATTTTGCCATTAATTATTATTTCGTTCTGTAGGTGTGGCCACTGATAAACAGCGCACTAGATTGAGCTCTTCGTGTAAAAAAATTCTATTGTATTTTTTATCGAAGAAAGCACTGAAACTGTTCTTAAATGAAAAATTACATGTGTTACTTTATTAAAATTTATCAGGTATATCGACTTTGGTTATACGGCCGCATATCCTCTGTGCGTACTAACTTTACAAATGAGGACGTTCACCAAAAATAATCTTTGAGGGGATCATCTGTCCGAGGGTTCAATTGGCTGAGGGAAACTGTCTAACGGATAAACTATCCAGAAGATCCACACATAGTATTACACAAAGAGGTCAACCTCCACCAAACCTAGACTTGCTTATACATGACTGTACTTCATCCAACTGCCAATGCGAACTTATAGAAAGGGTAAAACAAACAAAATACCTGGGGGTAATTATTGATTCACACTTACGCTGGACTGAACACATTACTTTCATCACAAATAAACTCAAACGAGTCATGCACCTATTAAAGTACATTAAAAACATCTTCCCACTTACAATACTAAGATCAATTTATTTTGCACTTTGTCAATCCATTGCCACATATGGAATACTAGCTTGGGGAAGTGCGACAAACATAGCAATTGACCCAATTAAAAAAATACAAAAAGCAATAATTAAACTCATCCTGCAAGTACCATTTCAAACAGATTCTAGCGAAATCTATAAAACATTAGAAGTCATGTCAATCAGACAACTTTATGCCAAATCTGTTATACTCCACCTACTCCAAAACAAACTGCATATTCCCATTCAACCAAAAACCACAATAAAAACCAGGTCCACAACAAATAAAATACTAAACATACCGATAACACACACCACACATGGACAAAGACACTTTGAGTATTATGCTACCAAACTTTTTAATTGTATGCCCACTACTTTGAAACAAATACTATCTGCTAATACATCTACAAATATTCACAAAAAACATATCACTGCCTGGATTAAAAATCAAGATATTAACTTTATAGAAAACATTATAATCCCCAACCAAACATAACAAAACTACCAAAATTATAAAATGAAATAAACTAAATAATTAAATAGTTTTCAAGTATTCACCAACTATACATAGACTTACAACTTGTATATGTGTGTATTGTAATGTATGTATATATATATATATATCTATATGTATTGCTGGGGGCGCGCTGCTGCGGCGGCCTACCCCAGGCCCTATTCCTGTAAAACACACACAATAACAGCCGTCGGTTAGCTCAAACCGGCTCGAACATGATTCCTCCTAAAAACAGGGCGAGTGCCAGTGGTTCGCTTGGTCAATTCTTCCTTCCCCTCCTCTCCTCAAAATCCCCGGGACTCCCTCTTCAATCAGTACACAGTATTTGCATTTAAAGGGTTTATTCAATAAACAGAACAGGGTGATACACATACGGCCAGTGTCGGCACAAAACACAAGTTAAACTACCCTACTGACCTAACGAGGATTTCTCCCTCTCTCTATGCGTTTAAATGAAGTTACAAACGGTTCAAAGCACACGGTGGGGGGGAGGAAGCGAGTTGGTACTCACATAGCTAGATGCGTGGTCTGCCATCTTTTCTGGATTCCGTTCACAACACAATTGCAAACAATACATCGCGGAGTTAATATCGTAGAGCACAAACAGCGCAAATCGCGCGTAGCGCAGTCGCTTGGCCGAGGGCCAGCGAAGGAATGGCGGCCGGCGGGCCGCCCGGCGCTTCGCGCCTGGCGCGGGGTGGTCGCGCGGTGCGGGGAGAGGAAACGGTCGGCACGTGTAGTGGGGACGATTCACTTAACCTTCCGCTCGGGAGCCGATTCTGTTACGTAACACTTCCCCCCTCGCCGCAAAAAAAGCGACGTGGTAATGGAGCAGTAGGGCTAAGAAATCCTCTTACCCTTCTAGCACTTGTGCCAAAACAAAACAAAAAAAAAAAAAAAATTTAAGAGAAAAAAGGAGAGAGAGAGAAAAAAAAGGTTGCTAGCTACAAAATAGTAGAAACAAAAACAAAAGAGAAAAAAGCATGGTGAACAAGGAATTATACATGAATGAACAAGAAAGAGCAGTGACATACATAAATATAAACAAGGACCTGTTGGAGAAAGGTACAAGGGTTATGCAGTGATAGAAAAAAAATGACTCTAATTGTATCATTGGTCTGTGAGCTATGTTTGCGTAGCGTGGTTTGCGTAGGATGTTTGGGGTGTTGGGACGTTGCACTGAAGTTACACGGTTACTTTGTCACAGTAACCTGGCCCGTTTGAGATTACACTCAAGGAACACTAGGGCCTTAAAGAAAACACGAAGAAGAGAACGCAGGATGAGGCTTCTTGGTGGTGGAGAGGGTTCTACCTGTCACAGAGGTCAAAAAGGTAGCTGCTTCCGGATCCTGTGGGTGGGCCAGTATGACGTCATTGAGGTACTGGAGAGTGGAATTGTAATTGGTGGTTGGTCCTTTATAGAGGAGGTGGTTTGTGTGCATGACAGCCGTTGTTGTGATGGTGGTTGGTACACTGGTTTGTATACAGTGGGATTGTTGTGTGAACAATCGTTGGTATTGTTATTTGCGCAAAGGCACAGGAGCATTGGCATGGTGGCAACAGAGCAATTTGCAAGGTGCAGCTGGAACATTTGCAAGATGCAGCAGGAACATTTGTACAATGGCAACAGGAACATTTGCGAGATGCCGCAGGAACATTTGTACAATGGCAACAGGAACATTTGCGAGATGCCGCAGGAACATTTGTACAATGGCAACAGGAACATTTGCAAGGTGCCGCAGGAACATTTGTACAATGGCAACAGGAACATTTGCGAGATGCCGCAGGAACATTTGTACAATGGCAACAGGAACATTTGCAAGGTGCCGCAGGAACATTTGTACAATGGCAACAGGAACATGAACCAACTTAGAGCTGACGTGCTCGGGTTTGTTTGAGTGATGGTTTTGTGATGATACAATTCGCAACTACACGCACGACTCACACTAGGTTATGTTAGGTGTGGTCGGGTGCTTTTGGTACGCAGGGTTTGAAGGCATGGGACCTCCGTGACGGTAGTGAAGGCAGCATGAAGAGAGGCGCAGGTGTAGATAGGGTGAAGAGCTGCTGGTCTTCTTATTAATCCGGGAAAAAATTATTATTAGAACAAAATTCTTGAAGTTTACCTGCCTGGTAGACCAATGATGAAAAGGTTTGGAGAGAAACAAGGTGTGCATGTTGAGAAAAATTGGATTTGTTTGACGCGTAGAGAGAGAGAGAGACGGAGAGAGAGTTAACTAAATGCAACTACAGACTTATACATATTACAAAGGTACGTATTCAAGGAAGGTTCTGTTTAACCCATTTAGTTTTTTTTTTAAACTAAATACATTTCCAAGAACACGTAGGTAAGGGTTTGTACGTATGACAAAATGCCCCTTTTCGAAAGAAGTTGGTCTTCCATGACCTATGCTCACGTCTATACGGTAGCATTTTTTCTACTTTCGAAGAACAAAACATTGAGTACAAATAAGTTATGAAAAGTGGGAAAGGAGTAGGAAGTTGAAAAGATCCGTGAATGAAGGTTGTCCCATTTGACAAACGAAACGCCAAGTGCGTAACGCATATATCCCCATTCACGGATAATTTCGAGGAAAGGAAAGAGTGACAATTGGGAACATTTGAACGAAGAAAACTGCTGAGGACTCGGCTATTTCCGAAATTCGACCTCTGAGTGAAAGGTGAAACAAGGTCTACAGCAACTTTCCTGGCACATTACAATACAATTTGGTAGAGTGGGACAAAAGGGATACACTGACAAAAAGAGTCTAATCCACTACGTGTATTGGGCAGAAGATTAGAAGGTCGTTTTATTCTCCTACTTGTTTGCGAGAAATGACAGACCCTTGCTCAAATCTCACAAACCTGGGGGTTTTCTTGTTCGTCCCCCAGACAACGAGTTAGGTGTTTTTGTGTCCATCAACTTAACTCCTACGACACGATGCCCCATAATCATGAGTGAAGCGTATGATTAGTCCTTTTGAGATAGTGGATAGTTCCTGGGTTCTTGTGACAGGAAGTCCACGGGCATGTTAATGAGTACTCTGCTGCAAAAGCAATAATTTTCTGATAACAGAAAATAAAAGGCGTGTGGTCTACGCTTGGTAGGTCACACAAACATGGGGTAGATATTATTTCGTTCGCACGATTCATGGTGAGTATTGTAACGTCTTCACGTCTCATGTACAGGAATGAACGATTTACAACAAATTTTGCCCAGTATTGAAAGACAGTAGCCCAATTACGTTCGAAAATGTGGGTCCCCATTCAATACAGACGGCGGGTGGAATGAACGATTTACAACAAATTTGCCCAGTATTGAAAGACAGTAGCCCAATTACGTTCGAAAAAGTGGGTCCCCATTCAATACAGACGGCGGATTAAGCGGTTCTCATGCCAAAAGACACACGACCAACTCAATAACATTTAGTTAAGAGTATAAAGTAATTATAACGAGCTTCTCGTATCATGGCGGATGTTTTGAGGATCTCTCCTATGATGGTAGATATTGTCACGTTTTCACGTCTCACGTGACAGGAATGAACGATTTACAACGAATTTGCCCAGTATTGAAAGACAGTAGCCCAATTACGTTCGAAAATGTGGGTCCCCATTCAACACAGACGGCGGTTTTTGCAATGATGTAATTAATACGGCACTGCTGTAGCTTAATAATTTCATATTAGCATACGTTACAAGACTTGCCAAAAGGCGATAAACACAAATTTTATTGAAGATCTGGCCAAGATTTTAAACTTCAAACTAGAATAATGGTACAATAAGGGACAAAAGAAACTGATGTCATGATAAAATATGTACCTCATAATGAAGTTGTATATGTACAAGGAACAAAGTTAATGAAGGGACAAAACATATTGTCACTTTTATAACAACAAAAAAAAAAAAAAATTTTCCGAATCCGACAAAATATGATTCTAGAAAAATAAGAGCAATTGGGTTGAGCGCCATTCTAATTTTTTGGAAAAAGAAGAAAAAACCACAAATAGCAACAAGGTTGCTCTTGAATTGTCTCGAATCCAGCGAATGTGACCTGATAGGTGAGTACATTGGGTGTATTCGAAACGATTCCCAATATACAACATTACTATGAATGTGTAGGATGGGGTGAAGAGGGAAAAGAAAGAAAGAAAAAACGGGAGGATTTCCTATTATAACAGAAATCGTCGCGACATTCTTACAATATGGTGCTGTGACCATAGTAGCGAGCCCGCGGCAAAGGTCTGAAACCAATGGTTATTATACAGACTTGTGCTTATGATTTTATATTTACAACATTAGGGTAGGGACGTACTGGTACGACAAAACCCGACACAAAACAAAAAATTAAAAAAAGGGGTGGTATGACAAGATGAGGCGATGAGGTGAGAAAAAAAACGCGCGGATGCTGCAAGAATTGTGAAAGGAAAACGACGTCTCGGAGCAAGAGTTTTCTGGAACCGTTGATGGTAGGAGGAAAAAGGAGTCCCTTTCCCGAAGTGATCAATTTCAGGAAGAGGATGCATACAAGCATGAAAACAGTGCCCCAAGAGGTGCTCTTGTGGTACAGCAGGCAAGGCGCGCAGGATGTAAAAGAACATATAAAATTATGCACAAAAAAAAAAATGTACAGGAGTTAGGCTACCGTTGACATTAATGTGCCTTCGGGTGTAAGGGTTTCCTTACGAATGCCCATGTGGGTGATTATTTACATTAAATAATTACACATGACTCACGTCGTTTATGACGAGAATTATAAGACTTCTAAAGAGACCGCATCGCACTGATTGATGACTGGCCAAGAGAGGTCAGGGACGTAATAATGATCAGGGTTAACAAGATGCATGTTTTGCCGATTTGGTAACACCTGAGTACTTGATGTGATGGAATTTACTGATTCCATATTCCCAATTTTGACAATGTCTTTCACATGGTAATTTCCGATGTGTTTACCAGAGATGTCAGACAATCGATAAACGAGGTCTGAGATCTTTGTTAGAACTTTCGTTTTTACAAAGCGGGGTGCCAATTTGGCAGAGAAGTATAGCGCACCTTGCGACAAGGTGTTGTTCCTTCTCCAAACGATGTCTCCTTCTTTGAACGTGACGTGCTTTCTGCGAAGGTTATACCTGTCGGCACTCTTTTGGTGGGCCAATAGTAGAGCGTCTGTTACTTCGCTATAGATAGCGGAGAGTTCCTCCAAGCGGTGAGCGTAATTTGCTGCGGGATCTGCTGTGGCGGAAGGGGTGGGTGGAAGGCAAATGTCAGGGTGTAATGAACCGTGAACTACTTGCTCCATGCCGTGTTTGAGAAAAAATGGTGTATAGCCTGTAGCGAGGTTCACCGTGTTGTTCATGGCTGCTTGTATTTTGTCTAATTTTTTGCACCATGTACGTTGGTCCTTGCCGACCAGAATTGCCAGAGCCGTATTAATGGTCTGGTTGTATCGTTCGACGGTGTTGTTCTGTGGGGTGTAAAGGGTATTGTAGAATATATCCTTTATACCATATTTAGACAAAAACTCTTTAAATTCTAGAGCTATAAATTGTTTGCCATTGTCGCATATTATAGTACGAGGAATACCGTAGGGTATGAAAATATGCTTTTCTAACAGATTGGTTATTGCTGCTGCGGTCGCCCTTTTCAGAGGAAACAACCAGCAGTATTTGGAAAAAACGTCCACCACACTGAGTATATGCATGTAACCTGCGTAGCTTCTAGGGAAAGGTCCGATGAGGTCCATTGAGAAGGATTGAAGTGGTCTATCGGCACGCTTGGGGTTGCCCATTAGGCCAGACGGTGGTGCCGTGCTGTGTTTGTAAGCCTTACAGATGTCACATTTGGAGATGAATAGACGTACTTGTTTGAATAAACCAGGCCAATAATATCTCAGAGATATTTTTTTATATGTTTTAAAGGTTCCAGGGTGTATGGAATCTACGGCACTGTGGTTATTGATAATAACCTGTTCTCTATTTTCGAGAGGGACTACCATTTTCCAGGCATAATCCTCTAATATTGACAGTGGTGGCTTGCAGTTGCGGTATAATTGTCCGTTTTTAATTGTAAAATTCGGAAACTTTTGTGGGTTGTTACTGCATCCTTGGAAGATTTTTTGATACCATAAATCTTTTGTGGGGAGACTAGAATTGGATGATACCGTGTTTAGTATCGCAATCTCGATTCTAGAAAGGGCATCCGGGACGATATTATCCGCGCCTTTACGGTGGATGACATCGAATGTGTATTGAGATAGGCGGGACGACCAGCGAGCCAATCTTCCAGAGGGATTGTCTAGCGAGATCAGCCACTTTAGGCTGCTATGGTCCGTAACCACGGTAAACTTACTGCCCTCAATGTATCCGCGGAAATGTTGAATGGATTCCATGACTGCTAATAATTCTCTCTCAGTGATTCCGTAATTTTTTTCGTGCTTGTTTAGGGTTCGAGAGAAATATGCCACGGGGTGTTCGCCGTCCGTAAAATTCTGAGTGAGGACTCCTCCGATTCCGACGTTTGATGCGTCTGAATGGATCGTAAAGGGGAGGCTGAAGTCAGGACAATTCAGTACCGGGGCTGACTGAAGGGCTTCCTTCAAGGAGTTGAATGCTGACTCGGTCTCTACGGACCAGGCAAAGTTACTGGTACCTTTGCGGACGCCCGTGATTTTGTTGAGCGGCGCCGCGAGTGTTGAGAAGTTTTTTATGAATCTTCTGTAATAACCGGTGAGGCCGAGGAAAGCTTTTACCTCTTTTGCATTCGTGGGCCGGGGGAAGTTTGTCATAGCTGCAACTTTTGCGGGGTCGGTTCTTAGGCCTTCTTCATCTACTATGAAGCCCAAGTATCGTAGGCGATGTTTGCAGAATTCCGATTTTTTAAGGTTTATAGTCAAACCGGCTTGTTTGAGTTGTTGAAAAACCTTTTCTAGAATGAGTATGTGTTTTTCAAAAGTATCGCTGATGATGATCAAGTCATCCAGGTAGCAAAATAAGTTGTTGTCGAACTCTGGGCCAAACAATTTATCCATGAGCCTTTGTAGCTCCGCTGGGCTGTTTTTTAAACCGAAGGGTAGCCTTTTAAAGTGAAACATGCCCCTGCCAGGCACTACGAAGGCAGTTTTTTCGCAGGAGCTGGGATCCAAAGGTATTTGCCAGAAAGCTTTGCTCAAATCTATAGATGAGATGTATTTAGCGTTTCGAAGTCTGTCGAGGATGGAGTTAACCAAAGGGAGGGGGTAGGCGTCTGACACTGTACATGCGTTGAGGCGTCTGCTATCGAGGCAGAAACGTGCCGAGCCGTCTTTCTTTGAAACTATTAAGGTGGGGTTGGTCCAAGCACTGCGGCTGGGTACCACCACTCCCATTCTTAACATATCGTCCAATTCCTTTTCTAATATTTTTAATTTTTGGGGAGCGAGGTTATAATACCTTTGTTTGATTGGGGGGCCTGTTGTTTTTATATGGTGTTCTACTAAGTTGGTTAAGCCTAAACCACACTTTTCGAATGAGATTGATTCAAACTTGTTTATCATTTGATCCAACTGATCTGTTTGCAGGGGGTTCAAATTTTCGTACGGTATTACTGTACGGATTTCGTTCACTTGGGGGGGAACGGAGGGGTTGTTAAACAACTGTGGAGCAATTTTGAAAGCCATCCAAAAATCCACTCCCAGGATAAATTTTTGCGAGATTGTAGGTACAACCAGAAATTTGATCCGAACTGTTTTTGTGTCGCAATTGATCGGCAGGGTAAGAGAACCAATGACACGTTGTGAAGTGTTGTCTGCTGTGGTGACATGTGAAGAATGTTCTTCCATTTTAAAACCACAGTTTGTGAATAAGGTGTGAGCGTTGTCGCCCAGACAGCTGACAGACGCGCCGCTGTCGAGGAGACCAGAAAAAACCACATTGTTTATAGAAAAATGCGCGAAGGGTCTACCGTCTATTGCCTGTTTGCAGCAAACTGTAGAGAGGGGTAAGGCCTTTTTGAAGAATTTGACGTGTTCCAACCACTCCGACCATTCCTTCGGCCTATGGGGAGGATGGCCCGGGAGGTTGGGTTCTAGTTTTTTGGCCTCTTGACTGTCCAATTGGGAGGGGGCCTTGAGAAATCTGTAGGGGGTTTGATGAATCTGAGGTCCGGGATGGGTGTCTCAGTATTGTCTTGGCGTGGTCTTTTGCCAAACTTCCTCCCTTCATCTCTTCTTGGAGAACGATCGACAGATCGCCTTTTGTTAGATTGGGGGTCTCTTGAAGATAAAAGTTTAGCTTGTTTGAAACAAGAGGCTTGGGAGTGACCAACCTTGTGGCAAAAAGAGCAGGATTTCTTTTCGTTGTGCTCTGGTTTTATGCCGGACGAAGTGCTGGGGCGAAAGTTTTCCTTGGGGAACCTTTCGTCTCTCTTCCGATCCTGGTATGCCTCCAGTAGCTGACAGACGTCCTTAAGTTGCTCCAGCGTGGAAATTTTCTGGGAAGTTATGATGTTCTCATATCTGGGCAGGAGACCGTCGATCAAAACTGGGAGGAGTTCCACTTCAGGAACGGGTTGGGCGAGCTTAATATTGATGGCCTCTGCCCTCTGCGTGAATCTAGCGACAGGCTCTCCGGGGTGTTGCTTGATAGCGAGTAAGGATAACCTGATTCTGTGTTGGGCCTTTTTTTCTCCGAAACTCGTTAAAAGTGCCGCCCTGAGTTCCTTCCATGAGTTTGTTTTTCTCTTATGTATCCTGTGCCAGGTAAGCATTTCAGGAGCGATGAGGTCTATGAAATTTCTGTGTAGGATGTTCTCGGGAATTCCTCTGACTTGAGCTGTTTCCTCTATTCTGTTGATGAAATCCTCTACATCCGTGAGTCCGTTGTATTTTGTTTTCCAGGATGTCAGATCGTATATTTTTGTTGGTTCTTGGGCTTGCACTACCACGGGTTTTGCTTCGGAGACTGTGAGGGGGGTAGTGATGATTTCCGAGGTGACTTCCGGTTGAAATTGCAACCTCCTGATATATTTTTTGTTGTAGAAAGAAGCATATAGAGTGAGGCATTTTTTGGATTTATTCCTAGGAGAAATCTTTCTATTTCTCAGGGCCTGTAGTAGTTCCTCCTTTTTTGAAGTAAAAATGTGTGGGATTATACCCAGCGTGACTTGAGGAACTTCCATGGTGTATAAGGTCGTATCAGAGTGACCTTATGTTGGAAAAAGTGAGAACTAGACTCGCAATTGGAAAGAAATTGGGCAGAGATTGACCACTGGGGACGTATTTTTACAAAAAGTTTTTGAAAAAAAACGCGTTTTTTATAAGTGTTTGGTTTATTTGAAAATTTGGGCAGCGGTTCCCCTCAAAAAACGTGATTTTGGGAAAAAATCCTGATGTTTTGAAAATTTGTTGAAAATTTTCAAAGTCCAAAAACGAGAAAAATTTGCGCAGAGGTTCCCCTCAAAAAACGTGATTTTGAGAAAAAAATCCAGATGTTTTGAAAATTTGTTGAAAATTTTCAAAGTCCATAGACGAGAGAAAAAATTGGGCAGCGGTTCCCCTCGAAAAACGTGATTTTGAGAAAAAATCCAGATGTTTTGAAAATTTGTTGAAAATTTTTCTAAGTCCGAAAACGAGAAAAATTTGGGCAGCGGTTTCCCTCGAAAAACGTGATTTTGAGAAAAAATCCTGATGTTTTGAAAATTTGTTGAAAATTTTCAAAGTCCGGAACGAGAGAAAATTGGGCAGCGGTTTCCCTCAAAAAACGTAATTTTGAGAAAAAATCCCGATGTTTTTGAAAAAGGTTTGCAAATAAGCAAAAGTCCGGAAAAGAAAAAATAAAAAAAACGGAAACGAGGTTCGCCTTAAATGAACATGTTTTTTGGAATATTTCGATTAGCCTTCCAAAGGGGGGGTTCTTTAGAAAGGAAAGGAAATATTTTTTCTTTTATACAAGTTTTCGTGGAAGTATGTTTGAAAATTCAACAATGTCTTGGGGAATTGTTCTTTATTTAACGTGGCTATACTGCAGCCTGATTTGAGCATACACCATTACTGGTATTTATCCGCCGACTTCCTCTTGTCATAACAAGTTATATGCAGATGTGCATACGTAATGTAATGCCTGACTCGAGGAAACGACGTCAACGCGAACCGAACGTCTTTCAAATTATGTCGTCTGTTTCTTACGAAAGAAAAAAAAGCTAAATGATGAAACAGGCGGCAAAATTAGAAAAATGCTCGATTGTCAAAAGGTAGAAAGAATTTAATCCACTTGTTTCCCTTAAGCTGCAAAATATGCCGTTATATATACAGGCCAGTATTTTGCGAAATAGACCCCTATTCGCAGTATATGTCGATATCAAATACAGACCAGCACACTGCGGAATAAGTTTATTAATGAAAACTGGTTAATTAACTTTCGGGAAACGAAGCGGGTAATTGGTTTATCATATACAGGATTTTAATTGTTGAATAACTTGTTTTAAATATTTGTGTACATTTCCACTATTAATCTTGTATTTGAAACTAGCAAATTTAGTCGGTCGACACTTGTAAACACTATATTATTCACGACGGCAACTTTCTTGGTTGAGCACTTTACGTAGGAATACCGGTGATAATGTTTTGTCGAGTGACGACTCGAAAATGAAGGAATGTGCCCGCGATAGTTTAAATTTGCAATTCGAAGTTACACTCGCGTCGATGTTTTTTGATGGTAATGCTAGACAAATTGGGAAAAAAAACAAGACAAAACATTATAGATTATACAGTTTAAACAATGGCTGATTGAAGAACGAGGCGAGCGACTGTGAAGAGGGAGGAAAAAAAATTGCCCCTAAGTTGGGAACGCCAGTGCTGGGGGCGCGCTGCTGCGGCGGCCTACCCCAGGCCCTATTCCTGTAAAACACACACAATAACAGCCGTCGGTTAGCTCAAACCGGCTCGAACATGATTCCTCCTAAAAACAGGGCGAGTGCCAGTGGTTCGCTTGGTCAATTCTTCCTTCCCCTCCTCTCCTCAAAATCCCCGGGACTCCCTCTTCAATCAGTACACAGTATTTGCATTTAAAGGGTTTATTCAATAAACAGAACAGGGTGATACACATACGGCCAGTGTCGGCACAAAACACAAGTTAAACTACCCTACTGACCTAACGAGGATTTCTCCCTCTCTCTATGCGTTTAAATGAAGTTACAAACGGTTCAAAGCACACGGTGGGGGGGAGGAAGCGAGTTGGTACTCACATAGCTAGATGCGTGGTCTGCCATCTTTTCTGGATTCCGTTCACAACACAATTGCAAACAATACATCGCGGAGTTAATATCGTAGAGCACAAACAGCGCAAATCGCGCGTAGCGCAGTCGCTTGGCCGAGGGCCAGCGAAGGAATGGCGGCCGGCGGGCCGCCCGGCGCTTCGCGCCTGGCGCGGGGTGGTCGCGCGGTGCGGGGAGAGGAAACGGTCGGCACGTGTAGTGGGGACGATTCACTTAACCTTCCGCTCGGGAGCCGATTCTGTTACGTAACAGTATATATGCATGTACGTGTATGTATATGTATGTATATGTATGTTTATGTATATACATATTTTTCTTATTTTTTCAAATATATATATATATATATATATCTTAATATTATCTCTCTTAAAGTTTAAAACAAAAATTAAAAACTTTCTACTACAACACATAAATACTTGTCACACTTAATCACAAACACGTAAACACCTCAGCACAGGTTCTCCTAGTGAGGTGTTCACGAAACATACAAAATTACCCATCCACAGTTTCACCTTCTCAAACCTACCTTACACCCAACATAATTAAATTTCAAAATATATTATGTAAAAATATTTTCAAAATATATTATGTAAAAATTATAATAAATAGGTAAATACTGTAATATATAGAAATAAATAAATAAATAAATAGATCATATATCGGCGGGCCAGCAGTGGATCACCATATTTTCTATTACGCTTATCGTACCCTCTATGCCACCAACTTGTTTGACACTGTCCTTGCAAATAAGACTTGAGGGTATAACCAGAGAAAATCAAAAAACCTATGTCATTTTTAAATCAATCATTTCAAATCATTAACTCTTTTCCACAAAAAATTATAAATTGATCTCGAAAGATTGTTCTTTTGTCTAGGAAACGCTTGTTTTAAATTCTGAGAAAACATGTTTATTTTTAGTGTAATAAATAAGGTTATATCATAGGTCGTTGGCAGATTTGCTAAATTTTCAAAAAATTTTGTATTGTACATGCAGTAAAATAAATCAATTCATTATCTGGGAAACGCATGTTTCAGAATTTTATTATTAGTTTAAATAAAATCTTTGAAAAATATATACGTACGTGTGTTTCTTGACGAAAATTGGTCCGTTTGTGTATTTATTTACGCACTTACAAGATTTTTATTTCGTTAAATTTTCAAAAAAGATTTTGTCTTATACAACACCCACTTCAAATCATATCATGCAGTAAAATAAATCAATCCATTATCTGGGAAACGCATGTTTCAGAATTTTAATTTTAGTTTAAATAAAATCATTGAAAAATATATACGTACATGTGTTTCTTGACGAAAATTGGTCCGTTTGTGTATTTATTTACGCACTTATAAGATTTTTATTTATCTTAGACATTATTGAAAAATGATAAATACTTATAATCAAAAAATAATAACAAAAAGTACATGATTTTAATAGTTTTATCATCACGCTTTTAGAATTTTTGCAAATAGGTATAAATTAATGCAAATTTGGAATGAAATAAAATAGATATTGAGCTATAATTTTAAATAGCCGGTACGGGGAATAATTAATCTTTCTCTTGTACGATTGTCAGAACAACTTTCAACGAAATGTGGATTTTCGGCCGCTGGCTGGTTAAACGCTCTTAATGTTTACTTTAGTCAAGTTCATTCTTTCGACGGTATGCCAATGGGCCCAAACTGATGGTACCTTTCGTCTTCATCCCCCGACAAAATATCCCCGACAAAATATCCCGGACAAAACATCCCTGACCAAATATCTTAGTGACAAAACATCCCCCACAAAATATACGAGGGTCAGTCAATAATTAATGCCTCCTATTTTTTTCTACTTAAATAAAGTTAGTTAAGTGAAAATTTTGAATTTGTTGCTATTCCTCAAACCTTTTTCTACAATATGCTGCAGTGGTATCTTTTTGGGTCAAACGGTGGCAGTGCTGCAGTCGCTTGCAAAATGGCCGATATCGATGTTCGTAATAGATAGCGTTCTGTGATTGATTCTTGACTGTAGAAGGTAAAACGCAAAAATTCACATTCATGGATGGCTGAAAAATGTGTACCATGATGCAACAGTGGACGTCAGTACTGCTAGACGATGGGTTCGTAACTGTAACGAAGCTGAAGTACAAACACCGCTGGCTGAGGAAAAACGGAGCGGCGCAGGCCGTTCATTGCAGCGACTGCACGCATTCGTGGTGACCCCAGATAACTACAGAATATGTCGCATTCCAGAATAAAGAAACAAGAAAAACAATAGCCTTACAACACTTGCAGCTCTTAGTTTCTGGAAAAAAATTGTGACCGGAGACGAAAAATGAGTTCATTTTTTAACTTGAATCAGAGAGGCAGTCAATGGAATGGCATCACACAAACTCACCAAGGGCAAAAAAATCAAAACTGTGTGATCGGCAGGGAAAGTTATGGCGATGTTCTTCTGGATATGACCATGCTTTTTACAACACTATGATACATGCCCTTGTTAATAGATGGACCAAAGCTGTGGAAATGGAGGGAGATTATATTGAAAAATATCAAATTAATCGCCAATAGTGTGGTTTTCGACCTCTGTAATTGCATTTTTTATTACTTTGCAATTAACAGAAAGAAAAAAATAGGAGGCATTACTTATTGACTGGCCCTAGTATGAACCTAACATAAAAAAGAATTCAGCGTAGTGGAGATACATTTGGTTCTTGGGATATTATGTCGAGGGATACTTTGTCGGAGGATATTTTGTCGGGAAAAGGAGGATAAAAACGTTTTATAACCCAAATTCATTGCATTGCTTTACAGACATGACCTTCTCTAGCATGTTCTTTTTCATTGGAAAGCGATAATGCTTTTTATATTGAATTGTATTTTATTTTACCATTTTTCTATATTATGCGTGTAATTCGAGATTTCTGGTTCGGATATGAAATCGGCGGGTGGAAGCTGTAATTGATGAATCGGCTTAAATCATAAATAATAACTATGAGGAGGTAAAGAAACTAGTATCAGGAGACTCGTCCCACTTTAAGTGCTGTACCGAACTCAAGAAGTCAATGCTCACTAATATGCTCATTTATTTATATAATTCGTTGAGTATTATATAATACGAACAACCTTCCGAAATTGAGGAATTTACCAGATATCAACAGAGGGCGGTGGAACATGGAATAAATCCTACTGGTGTTGCGAAACTGCAACTCCACTGTTAATTGGCGTTAAGTCCTGCAGAGCAAAGCCTATGCAACCCTCAAAGGACCAGTCCTGAAACTACCTGATCAAATACCTGATTAAATATCATACACTCGCAAAACCTGATGGATAGTCAGTTGATAGTTCAGATCTGTGCTTTTGGAAAATTAGATAAGCCCAGATTGGAAAAAGGAACATAGGACTCACCGTTGCAGATGGGGTCTCGCTGATCTCCAGTTTGTGGTGTACACTTCCCAATGTTTAATTAATTTAAAAATCGCAATATTTTTATAGCAAGAGGTAACGATACATGCGCCCTGTCTGAGATGTTATTTTGCACTGAACACCAAAGCACAATGTCACCTCTCCAAAGTTGAGTATTTACTTTATTGCAACAATTTTTGATGGTGACATTTAGGATGGAAAGATTAGGTAGGTGGGATAACTTCAGGATTTTGACATATCTACCCACTAAGTCTGCGAATGCAATACCCAATCAATCCCATATAATAATGCGCGAACACCTATTTTCGCTGTATTGGAGTTTGTAGAATTTAAGGCTTAATTTTAGTTCATGTAGTTCAGTTGTTAATATTATTCTTTCAAACATATAATCGATGTATCATCATTTTTCTACGCCCCAGAAACACTAATTAAAGAAAGCATAATTTTCTACAAAGTATCTATTAGGTCCTTACATATGAAATTGGCGTTTTGTATGGGAGGAACATAAAGTCGATTTTTTTTTATATAATATATTTATTTAATCAAAGTATTTACCATTGCTATCTATGCACTTTTGCCATCTCGTAGATAGTTCATCGATCCCTTTACTAAAAAAACCATTCGGACGGTAACCAATAAAATCTTTGAAGGCGGTTTGGACTGCCCCATCGGAGTTGATTTTTTTCCCTTGCAAGAAGTTATCCAAATTTCGAAAAAAATGGTAATCTGTTGGGACAAGGTCCGGAGAGTACGGTGGATGTCTTAGACATTCCAATTGAAGCTCCTCTAATTTGGTAGCCATCTGTTGTGGAGTATGTGGTCTAGCGTTCTAACGCGCGTTTGTTGATTTGCTTTACTCAATTCATGAGGTACTCACCTTCCAAGCTTTTTCACCTTCCCAATTTGCTTCCAGTGGATTAAAACAGTTTTATCACTAACACCGCAGCCTGTATCTAACTCGGACGTGGTTTGCGATGGATCCGCTTCCACAATAGCCTTCAATTCTTCATTATCAACTTTGGTCTCCGGCCGTCCATGGGGCTTGTTCTTCAGGTCGAAATTTCCAGAACGAAAACGTTGGAACCAAAAACGCACTGTATTTTCTTTTGCGGCACCGTCGCCATACACATCATTAATCCTTCGAGCCGTTTCTGCAGCACTAGTGCCACGGTGGAACTCGTACTCGTAAATAATGTGATATTTCAAGTTTTCCATTTTGTAAACTAAGTGACGCAAAGAAAAAAAACAATTAAGGAAAAAACAAATGAATTATAATTTTCGAAACATAAATACATGAGTAAATAGCTGTATTAATTTGAATTTGGAATTCTTAACCAAAGAGAAGATATTTGAGATCAAAATTGCCACTACGGCAAAACGCCATTTTCATATGTAAGGACCTAATATAAAACCACGGCCGTCTGACTGATACGTAGAACTGTGTTAGGTCTGCTCCTGTAACCATTTACATCAAAACAAATGTTTATACTAATATCAAGTATTTTTACTTTTCTGTATTGTGACTGTTCTACATACATTTGGAACAAAAACCTAATTGCGGTAGGTTTTTCTGTACCCTGCTACCCCTCCCTACCACTTTCAATCTCACAACATACCCCTCACGTTGCCATAGTCACAATGGCTCTATACGGTAGCAGTTAGGACTCTCGTACGGTTTTACATGATTTTTTTTTTAAATGGCGTGTTTTTCAGAAAACCGGACAATGCCGAATACAGAGAAATCGATACTCTTTTGAAAATGATAGTTAGGTCAGATTTATATACTTTTTCGGGTAGCCGGACAATTCAGAATACAGAGAAATCAACACACGTTTGACAATAAAAGTAAAGTTAGGTTTACAGGCAGTTTTTTTTAATCACTTTTCAAAAGTGTGTTGATTCTTGTGATCCTCTTCTGTGCATTATATTTGTCTTAATAATGTTTACTAGCAGTTAAAAATCCATCCATAGGTTTTTGCAGCTAGGCCCTGTGGGCGGCTTTTACTTCGGCTTCGCCAAGTATGAATGTAGGTAATCATTTTATAAATCCGATTCCGATAAGAACTGATTCCTAAAATAGCCAGTTCCTCGGATCCACTCTGATACAGTGACAGCTAGTCACCGAGTTAAAATAACCATGACAGACAATGACGCCATGTGTAATCTCTCTTTAAAATATGGAGTCCATATCCGGAAAGATACTTAAATTCTATTAATCCGTAGTACTTTTACCTAGGGAAGAAACGTTCACATGCGAGCTGCTGATGTAAGTGGCGACATCTTGTTACGAATTACAATGGTGATTTTGTTTGAATTTCCACGTACACAGATGTTATTTGTGACGCACGCGTACGGCGTGGTGTCAACATGCACTCGAAACTGGGTTCTGAAATTCAACCAGATCAATTGCTAGCAGAATGTACACATAAAATTTTTTTCTTTCAATTGAAACACTTAAAATAATTTATATGTCACTGGCAGAATCTATTATAAGATATGGATTAACAATATGGGGAAATACTTCTACAACCAATCTGAAACAAGTACAAGTTGTACAATACGCAATTGTAAAATTATTAGTCGTCCCTAATATTTTCAAACAGAGACATGATACACCGTTTCTGTTTCGGAGTGCCAAAATTTTACCTGTTAAAGCAATACTATGGCACAAAATTATAATTCAACATATATTTACCCCGCAGCATAAAGAGAAATTAGAACATAAATACAGCACTAGATTCACTAAAAAAAAAAAACCATGCATACGCTGAGGTAACGGCACGTTACGCTTTAAAATATTAAGGTAAATTTAAGGTTTGCGCCCGAACATATTAAATATGAATATAAATAAATAGTTTTGTCCATAAACAAACCCAAATCTTTCAAGAGAGGCTGAAAAATTCAATTTTGCATCGGTGACCCAATCCGATATTGTATTTTTCAGCCTTTCTTGAAAGATTTGGGTTTGTTTATGGACAAAACTATTTATTTATTTTCATATTAAATACGTACTGGCGCAAACAATTAATTCACCTAAATATTTTAAAGCAAAACATGCAAAAAGGATTTTTTTTTTTTTTTCAATTATTTCTGGCTTTCACCCTTCAAGGGTGTTATAGGCCATCATTTATAATTACAGAGAAAGGAAAGGTGAATTTATATATTAATTTTATTTAAATGTGCAAATTTCAGAATTTTATGGAAGATTGGAGTAGAGTTCAGACTTAGAAGAGATGAGATGTTGAATGGAGGAGAGGCAATTTTTGATAACGCTTGATAGAAGAGAGGATATTTATTTAGAGAGGGACAATCAAAAAATATGTGATCTAAAGTTCCCACATCTAGACCACAGAACGTACAATCTGGGGAGTCAAGCACATGAATTTTATAAAGGTGAGAAGGAACGGAACAATGTCCGATTCTCATACGAATAAGTAAGGAGATTTCTTTTTTGGAAAAATGGGGGAATTTTTGAAACCACGGTTTTGATGGGATAGTCCTTTGTATTGAGGCGTAGCGGGCACCCTTGGATTGACTAGCAATGTTCCAATACTCTGTCCAATCATTGCGGGATCTATCTTTGATGATGGAAAAAATATCAGACAGGGGAATATGGTTTACGAGGGTAACGGTAGGGTTAGACGCTCCTTGTTTTGCCAAGGAATCAGCAATATCGTTACCCACTATGCCAACATGTCCAGGAATCCAAATCAGAGTGACAGTTTTTCCAGAGCTTTGAATGGAGGTTATCAATACTCGAATAAGACATACAAAGTGATCATCAGGATGAAGAAGAGGACTTGTTTTAAGTTTTTGGAGGGAACTGAGAGAGTCAGAGAGAACAAGAGAATGTTCAAAATTATTTTTTATTATATATTTGAGAGATTCAATAATCGCAATGCACTCGGCAGAAAATATTGAAAATTGGTTTGAAATTGAATAAAATATTCTTTCATTAGAATTATTGTGGTAAACGTTAATACCAATACCACAGTTAGGAGAGTCCGGAGATTTGGAGCCATCAGTAAATAAAAGAGAAGAGTTGGGCCATTTAGAAGAAATAATGTCATTGAACATATTATTGACAGTACGGGCTGGGAGATTGGAATGACTTTTAAGGATGCCAATCCCTTTTAAAATCGTTGGGGATAGGGTGACGTGACTATATTTTAATTTGTACAAAGGAAGAAGATCATTTTTGATAATTTGAAGCTCTGAGAGAGAGCGAAAATTTTTACAGATAGCAGGGAGAGGTTTAGTTCGAGCTCTGATTGTAAATGAATGTGTTGAGTCGTTGAACAACGAGACTCTGGGAATAATCTGATGACTTTTAGAATTTAAACATTTAAGAACAAATTTGTCAGCAAATAATTGACGCCTTAAATAAAGAGGAGGATCAGAACATTCTACTTGAAGGGAATTGATGGGCGACGATTGCATCGCGCCAGTTATTATTCGCAATGACTTAGATTGAATTTTGTCTAATTTACTGAGTGCAATTTTGGATGCAGTACTAAAAAGTGGGCAGGCATAGTCGAGATGACTTCGAATAAGTGCATTGTAGAGCAACTTAATGCAGATAGGATGAGCACCCCACCAAACGCCAGTCAATGATCTGATAATATTTAAATTTTTTTCACATTTAGTAACTATATTATTAATGTGGGAAGACCATTTAAGTTTCCTATCAAATGTTACTCCCAAAAATTTTACTTCGGAAGCATTGGGGATTGGAGAGTTTTTAAATAAAATTTGAACAGGGGGGTTATTATGACGATTTGAGAAGGTAACACACTGACTCTTTTGTACTAAAAGTTCAAGACCATTTAAAGTAAGCCATGTGCAAAGGGCATCCATGGCTTCATTAAGATATTTGACGGCGGAAGGAATGATTTTGGATGATAAGAAGAAAGCTATGTCATCTGCGAACTCAACAACTTTTACTTGAGGGGGAATGGTGACATGCATATCGTGTGTGTATATATTATACAGTAAGGGGGATAATACATCGCCTTGGGGTAAACCCTTCCAAATTGACCTACTCTGAGGAGTAACATCTGGTAGCTCAATGAAAATTTTCCTATCGAGAAAAAGATTAATAATAGATTGGACAAACATGAGGGGTAAGCCAAGGCCTAAAAGTTTTTTTTTAAGAATTGGGATGGAAACATTGTCAAAGGCGCCTTCTATGTCTATAAAGACTGCAAGACATACTTCTTTGTTAGAAATGGATAAATTAATATCAGTGCTGATGATGGCGAGGTTATCTTGTGTAGATTTCTTTTTCCTAAATCCAAATTGGGATGGAGAGAGAAGATGATTACTCTCGATAAAAAATTCTAACCGGTTTTTAATTAATTTTTCATAAATTTTACTAAGGGTGGATGAAAGAGCAATTGGCCTATAGTTGGATCCAGAATTGGGTGATTTGTTTAATTTTAGAATTGGGATGATTATTTGAGAACTCCAGTCATCAGGTATTATGCCAGTCTGGAAGATTTTATTTAAGATGCTTAAAAAGTGATTTAGAACATTATCATTACTATTTTTGATAATGCTATAAGGTATACCATCTCTGCCTGGAGATGAGTCCTTGACTGTTGATAAACAATTTTTTAATTCAATTAAAGTGAATGGAGAGTCAAGCCAATGATCAGACATAGGAGTGTTGTGGATTGGAGTTATTTCATCTAAGTTAGGTACAGAAGGGGGGGCAATTTTGTCCAAGAACTCGTCTATCCATTTAGAATGAGAAGCTCGAGGAGATGTTGGACTGAAGGAGGATCGAAATCTTCGAATCATAGACCAAACTTCCGAAATTGGAGTGTTCGGAGATACTGAACTGCAGAAGTTGTACCACCCGGATTTTTTTTTTGACCTCAATACCCTTTTGGCATTGGCTTCGGCATTTTTGTATATGAGATAGTTCTCCATAGTCATATTGTGACGATAGGAAAGAGATTTAGCTTTCCGAATTCTCACTACTTTGGAACATTCCTCATCCCACCAGGGAGATGGAGGAAGTTTTTTGAGAGATTTGGTTTTAGGGGGAGGATTTGATTTATTGATTGCAGTTACGAGCATTGATTTGAAGTTATCGTAGTCATCTTTGACAGATAATGTATCGGTATAGGATAAATTTTGTATAAACTTATCCATATGTGAGTTAAATTCGTCCCATTTGGTGTGTTTTGTTTTAATCTTTGTCGAAATATGGGCCTTGTCTGAATGGAAAGAAGTTTGATAAGTGATGGTGATTGGGAAATGATCACTGGAGCAGGGGTCGGGGGACACCACCCACGAGGAGAGAGGTGCCAGATTAATAGAGCATATGGAGAGATCCACTGCACTGGGGTTTGTGTTGGGGCGAGAGATTCTAGTAGGAGATCCGTCATTCAAAAGAAAAAGGTTGGATTCATCTAGGAAATCCATCACACTTCGACCGTCTCGATCACAGAAAGCAGAACCCCAGACGGGGGAATGGGCATTAAAATCACCCAATAAATAGAAAGGAGGGCTTAGTTGACGGACAATTTGCAACCACGCTTGTTTATTGAAGTGCGATGTTGGGGGAAGATAGATAGAAACAAAGGAAGTGTCCTTTATTTTAGCTGCAGCCATTTGAAAGTCAGCATTGGGGGGTTTGATATTATTTATTGGGAAAAACGGAAGGGATTTTTTAATAAAAAGGGCAGCACCACCGCCCGTACCTTCCGGGCGATCATCGCGGAGACAGGAGTACCCTCCCACATTAAAGTGGGTGGATGGAGTAAACCATGTCTCCGAGACAGCAGCCACAGAAACAAGGTTTGAATTTAATAGGTTAAGAAGGTTTGATTTGTTAGAAATAGCACTGCGGCTATTCCACTGAAGAATTCTGACATCTTGAAGAGCCATTTTGAATAAATGATTTTAATGTGGAAATAATAGAAGCAGCGTTGGACGGTAGATTAGTTTGAGAAGAAATAAGGTCAATTAAAAGCATAATAAGAGTTTGAATAAATGAAGAATTATCTTGGTAGAGTTGTTCAGAAAGCTTTTGATAGTTTGTTGAAGATGAATTATAATTGTTTGCGCACCCATTTGTGGCGTGTGAAAGAGGAGAACCATTGGGATTTAAGAGAAGTGAGTTGTGTTGTTGCTGATCGTATCCCCGAGCCTGTTTAGAGATAGGGTTTTTGTATGTGAATTTTGTTGAACGGAAAGATGTTGAGGAGGTGGCGAGAGGGTTGGATGAAGAGTTACTGGCTAAAACCTCGGAAAATGATTTTTTGACAGGCGGGAATAATTTAGAAGCCTGCAGAAAAGACAAGTTCTCAGAGGCCATAGAGATTTTTATATTTTTTTGGCGAGATTGTTCGGGGCAAGAAGAGTTAATGGCGGAATGAGCGCCTAAGCAGTTAAAACATTTAGGTGAAGAGAGAGAAGAACATTGGTCAGCCGAGTGGTTTTCTCCACATTTGAAACATCTGGGAGGGGATCTGCATGCAGCTTTGGTATGACCAAAACGGCAGCAGTTGAAACATTGAGTGGTGGGATAAGTGTACATTTCAACTGGTAAGGAGTTGAAAAATAAATAAATATGGGAGGGAAGAGATTGTCCTTCGAATGTGATGACGACAGATTGGGAGGGCTTCCAGGAAACGATGCCCTCAGAGGTGTCCTTATAATTTAGCCTCCTGGCTTTTATGGTATTGCCGATATGTTGGGGGGTTGAAAGTGAGGATAGGATTTCTGGAATGGACAGATCGGTCGAGATACCCCTGACCAGGCCCATTCGAGTGACATTGAAAGTTGGGATGTACGCCTTGAATTTAGAATTAGATGAAATAAATATATTTTTGATAAAGTTGTTGGCGGCTGAACCTGACAGGCATTCAACAGAGATTCGGAAGCGACCCTCGGCTTTAACACCTCCAGGTTTAATCGAAAGGTTCTTGTTATTTGAAAGAAATTTACCAAATTCAAGAGGATGGATGGTTTTACCTTGTTCAGTTTTTTGCGCATATACAATGTAGGGGCCACGGGAATGAGTAGAGTAAAAGATTATTGGAGGAGGTTGAGGAAGAGCTGGAGGGGACTGAGAAGACAAAGGCAAATCATGTTTTTTTGGGGAAAGGGGACTAAATTTTCTTTTTTTAATTGAGGTTAGGATGACAGATTCATTGTCTGAATTGTTTGAATGTTCTGAAAAGTCTATTTTATCTGAAATGTCTCCATCTGGAGGGTCAGGAGGGGGATCTGGGGGCTTTGTAAGGGGTACAGGAGGGAAATCCTCCTCCATTGTTCAAAAAATTACAGCTTATATAAAAAGAGACAGAAGTAAAAAAAATATATAAATATCTGAAAATGAGCAGCAAGAAGTGACTCCTGGAAGATCAGGGGGGAGAAGATTCCAACACACTAAACTTTTTACAGCCAAAACACAATAAAAAGATTGGTTTAAGAATATTTTTTGAAAGAGCAAAACAAAAGAACTGATGACAGCCAAATGTTATTGTTGCGAGTCCCTGCAAAAAGGATTAAAAACCTAAAATAATCTAATTGGCGCCATCTGTGAATGCGTAGATTATAACGTACGTAAACAAATTAACAAATTGGTTACGCCTTTTTGTTTTCATTCTAATTCTAGTATGATATTTTTTTCATTTTTTATTTATTATATGCATCTTTATAAAAAGGTTTATATATTTTTTTTGGCCTTGCCTGTCTCACTAGGAAATCCTGTGTCGAGACAGACCAGTTTACAAATATTTTATAAATATTAAATTAAGTGCATACATTTTTAATAAAGCAAAAATATTTGACAAAAATTTGCAGGTTGGTAGGTAGTGGTAACAATAATGAGATAGAGGATTATATTTGGGTGAGGTGACTAATTATTGCACGACCTTTTTCGATGATCCATTATTTGATCAGGATTTTGTATTTGTTAATATTATTCGATTGTCTTGTTTTGTCAGGTAGGTTATTGTATATTTTAGGCGCAATGTATTTAAAATTTCTTTGACCAAATGTTGTGTTTAATAATGATGAATTGCAAAAACATGATTTAAAAAATTGGGAATCGCTGAATCTGCTCCCTCTAATCTAAATAAAGTCACCAAAAGTCAGTAGCTTTCGGTATAGCTAATGCCTTGCAGTATTCAAATGCAGAAGGCGTGATATTATTTTTCGGGCCTTTTTTTTCCACCAGTCGCTGTAAACCGTTTTCCACAAATGAAAATTCACATTTAAAACATATTTTCGTACCAAGCAGACACTTTATGATGTGATATTATAATTTAAAAATCAGTCAGACCGATTATACTATCTCATTCTCTCGAAGGCTAAATCCTATAGATGTATGTGTTTATCTCTTTTTAGTGCCGCCATTTTTCGTTTCATCGAGTTTTAAATCACAACGGTCCTAAGGAAGCCTTCACTCCAAAAAATAAAAATAATACGTTTTATTATTTCAAACAAGCAGACCGGGTAGGGTTGCCAGACGTCCTTTATTTTAAAGGATGTCCTGTATTTCAGACCCAAAAATTGATCTTGTCCTCTAATTTGAAATCTTAAATAGAGGACAATACTTTGTCCTTTAATTTGAAAAAAAAATGAATCAGTGTGGTTTCTGTATATGAAAGCCTCTCCTGACGAAAATTATAGACGATAAGATGTGTGAAAGTGTTCTTGAAAATTGGATTCAGATTCTCAAATCTACGGATGAATACAAGAATCTGCTAAAAATAATACAATACGTATTTTCCATCCCAGTTTCTAACGCCCAAGCCTAAAGGATTTTTTCCTTGTGTTTGGTTTCCTTTTGTTTACGTGGACCAAAAACCGAAATAAGTTAGATATTGACACTGTAAAAGCAGAACTACAAATAAAGTCGAACTTCAACATGAAATGCAAACAATTTTATAATTTCATTATAGAAAACGTAGAAGCTCTTAGAGCAGCCAAAAGTAATACCAAGTATACTTTTAAATGCAAAAAGACTAATTAAGGACTACTACTTACTTGGCTTTGATTAACGAGTAACTACGTTACATTGCTTATTGACCCGTCTGCTTGGTTCAATATATTCACACCTCATAATCCGGAAGCCTCAGTTCCACGCGTAAATTCTAAAACCGTCACTTTGGATCGAGATTGTAAAATATCTACACAAGATAGCTTTCATATTTCAAAGACAATAAGAAGAATTATTTCATTCTCTTTCTGGTCAAAAGAAAAAATACATATACTTGTATGAGAGGAAGAGAGATATATAGCTTCTAAAATGTTAGGTCTCTCGGGACGTTTTTGGTCTTATGAAAGTATAACGCGATTACGTGTTTTGGGATGTATTTATCCCTAAACAAGCAGACGGGTTAACATTGTTTTTTTTTTTTTAACTAAGAAATGTCGCTACCAATACCATAACAGCATTTTATTAAAAAAATATTGATGTCCTTTATTTTCATCCTATGTCCTTTATTTAATCGTATCAAATCCTCTAATACATAGAACGGGAGCTGGCAACCCTAAGACCGGGCCGCACGTTGCTGTGGCTAACGAAACACAACGCCATTACCCATTACCCAACCTTTATAAATTTGGGAGGCGGGAATGGGTACCGCCGCCCCAGGAACCTTTATTGAATAACTAACACCTCTGCCATAGGTCACCCCAAGTGGTTCGCTACGTTTGGTGATTTAGCAGGGGTGCCCGGGTTCATGGGGTGAGGTTTGTCTAGGTCTTGGGAGGCGGATGACCAAGACGCACTGAACCCCAGATTCCTACCCACCCCTTAAACCCTTTTCCTTCCCAGAACTCTCCTCTCCTTCCTTTCCTTTAAAAAACCCTCCACACAGCATCCCCAAAGATGACATAGGCCCTGAGGGAAATTTTTTTCCTCAGGGCCTCCTGTGTGGAGCTCGTATAAAAAAAATAATAAAAAAATAAAAATCCACACCACCCGCTTGCCAGCTGCCCGCTGCCCGCTGCCTGAATTGAATATTTGAATTTCTCAGCTTTTTCTACTATAATAAGCATGTATTATACATATTAACCTTCCTCTTGAATCACTCTATCTATTAGTGAAAACCGCATGAAAATCCGTTTCGTAGTTTAAAAGATCAATGCGCTCATACATTTTGAGCGACTTCATTTTATACTATATAATGAAATGATGATAAAGATATTCTCGTAAACGACGATTGGAACGGAAATACTTGTGTAGACCCAAAATGTTAGACAGAAAAGCTTGTTACTTTCTATGGAATAAAGAATTAGTCGTACAGTTTCAGCATCATTAGTCGTTAGTATAGTTAGTTATACGTAGTTTTGTGGTGTCTCAACAGATGTCAGTTAAGAAGTACCTTAATAATAATAACAATATTTGGATGACTTATATAGCGCCGTTTTTGTGAAAAATCACCTCAAGAGTATCATCTATCGAAAAATCACCTTAGAAGAGTATCATCTATCGTCTATCGTGTCTGATTTACGAACGGTTATGGTAATGTATATATGATAGACGGTTGAGCTGTGTCCAGCGCGCCCAGCCGCAGAATAACTTTGAGCCTCCTATAGAAAGGACGTCACGTCCAGTTAAATATTAACTTCCAATCCCAACGAAACTCGATCTTATTTGGAAGATTCCGAACACTTAATCGTTAACGTACATTACAATTTCATTACGCCAGAACTAACAATAGGTCAGTTGTTGCTGCTTCTACATCAGATTTCTCTTTGAAAGCAAGGATTACAGTAAGTTTTCGATTTTTCAAAAAAATTGATATGTGCTTCCAGAAAAAAATATTTTAAACCCTTATGAATTACAAAAATTCTTATGTTTAGCACATGACACCACAATAATTTAATCCTCTCCCTAAAAACACCCTCCGCTCAGCATTACCAGAGATGGAGAAAACCCCTTGTGCAAAGTTAATATTATAAAAGCCCCCTTTCACCAAACGACATAAGAAGTCCATAATACTAAATTTCACCTCCAATAAAAATCAACTAGGTATACCAGGAACCAGCTCATAATCTGTCATTCCCAGTATTAACACACGGTATAAAGGTGTCCCGTAAAAACATTCCGCAGTATAAGGGAGCAAGTAGAAAGGAAAAGATCGATCGGCAAGTGATTGATGCAATACGTCACAAAGCTGACTTTGATTGACCACCCTTATTATCCTGAGAAAGGCGCCGTTAACATTGTTTTTTTTTCTGCGTAAAAATATGGTTCGAAAAACAATTTTGGCTGGACAAAAATACATTCTCACCGGTTCCATGGCAAAAAGTGGTATTTCAACACTCCTTTGAAAAGTCATTATGGTGATCCACTAGTCCACTTGAAAATTCGAAATCCGAATCCCACCTCTTTTTGGGGGGGATTTAAAAATACTTGAGAAAACTTTTTAGAAAGGTTGGAAAATGTATTTGGGAGCTGTTTTTAGGAGGTAATTTCGTAAAGATCTCTAAAAAAACTTTTTTTTATAAATTGTGTCAAAATCAATTACATCCATTTTTGTTATAAGTTTTTGGGATATTATGCCGTGTTGCACTACCACCTTTAGCCAACGTTTCGGACAGCGTTACAGTGTCCACCATCAGGGCAGACGTGTAATAGTTAGGGGTGATGTTTGATGTTTGTACTTATCTACTTACGAGCGATACCGTGTCACCAGCTCCACTCCTTCACGAGCTGGCGCTACAACATATGTACTTCGACATGTTTTTTGCGTTTAGCCTTGATGTAACCGTCAATTACCGGATACCAAGAACTCTTGAGCTTAGCTCCGTCGTCTCTATTAATATTTATAGGATTTTTGTGAATTTCAATTGCCTCCGTAATCAGGCGCGCTCTGTGAGTTTTGGGTCTTCCTCAAAACTTACAGGATGATGGACACTGTAACGCTGTCCGAAACGTTGGCTATAGAAGGAGGTAGCGCAACACGGCATAATATTCCAAAAACTAATAACAGAAATACTTTTGGCCGTGAAAATCTAAAATCGTATCCGAATTACATCCATTTTCATACAGCAGCCAACTAATTTGGCAAATTAGTAAGTAATTTGATATTGGAATGTGAATAAAGCAAGAAGTGTGTAAATACTTTTATATTTATGATTTGATTTTGGCAAATGTGGATTGAGCTAGTCAATTAAGTATTAACCGTGACTGCATTCACCTAAGCCTTGTGGTGGGTGAATTGTGGTCGATGATTATGGTCGATGAATTGTGGTGGGTGAATTGTGGTGGGTGAATTACGGGGGTTGAATTGTGGTGGGTAAATTGTGGTGAATAAATATAAAAAAATATAAATGGGAAGATTCTGAACAACCTGCGTTATGCAGATGAAATGGTACTTCTAACAAGTAACATTGAGGATTTACAACTTTTGCTGAATCAAGTAGTGAAGACTTGTGAGAATTTTGGGCAAGAACTGAATATAAATAAATTTTGTTTTATTTATATTCAGTTATATGCTCACAAGCTAAAATAATGCATTGGATGAAAATCTTTATATTGCTGGAACAAAACTAGAGAAGGAACAGAGTATTGTATACTTGGGCTGCAATGTATAGATGGGATCCTTCAGTTGCAATCAAAATTGCCGCATTGAGCAAGCTCGTGCAACCTTTATCCGCATGAAAAAATGTTCTGCAGTCATGATCTCAACCTTGGATTACGAATACGAATGGTCAGATGCTACGTGTTTTCGATATTATTTTATGGAATGGAAGCATGGACGCTTACTGAAGAACTAATTAGGCGACTTGAGGCATTCGAGATATGGATCTACAGAATAATATTTAAAATAAGCTGGATGGACAGGGTTACAAATGAAGATGTTATGGTTCGGATGAATAAAGAAAAGGAAGTAATTAAAACTATAAAAACCCTAAAAATTCAAAAACTTGGACATGTGATGAGAAATCCAGAGAAGTATGTGATCCTGCATCTCATAATGCAGGGAAAAATTGCCGGAAGACGGGACCCTGGAAGAAGGAGAACCTCATGGCTGAAAAACCTAAGACAGAGGTTTGGCCAGTCTACCGTAGAGCTGTTCCGGGCCGCAGTAAACAAAATCCGCATAGCCAACGTCTGTTGAACGGACAGGGCACAAGAAGAAGAAAATGAAGAAGAAATTGTGGTGGGTGATTTATGGTGGATAAATTGTGGTTGATGAATTGCGCTCGATGAATTGTGGTCATTGAATTGTTGTCTGTGAATTGTGGTAAGTGAATTGCAGGCGGTGGATTTGATGAATATCTTTAGTTCAGATGTAGATTTCTATTTCAAAGGGTAACAATTATTATAAGTAATAATTATTAGCCTGAAACACTCATCTACTTTTTTTTTTTTTTTTACAGTTAATACCGCACAAGAATCTCAACTGCTCCCGTCTAGAGCCAGTGAAACTATGGCATCCCCAATTGGGGTATGTTGTGAGGCTGAAGGTAGTGGGGAGGGGAAGGAGGTGGGGAAGAGGAAGGTTGGGAAGTACCTGGCTATTCAGATCTGGTCACTAAACACGGCTAAAGCCATTTTCAAGCAACGTTTCAATTCTGAATGGTGGTCTTACACCAGGGCGATACTAATAGTATCTTCCACCCTGGAACATGCCGCAAATATACTATATATTATTTTAAATGAATTAATTGTGAAATAACACAAATTAATCAAATAAAATTTATTTGCGCATGCCGGGTTCGAACCCGCGACCTCCGGAATGTGCGTCAAGAGTCTTAGCCACTGGACTACGGAGGTCGTCGTTGAAATAATCTCCCGAGAAAAGATACTTGCCGCCGACGGGACTCGAACCCGCTTCCTTCTGATTTCCGGTCAAATGCTCTACTCATTATTTCAAAGCCTGACTTATTGTTTTTGTATTTCTTATCCTTCCTCCTTCGCTTTTTCTTCCCATTTTTTTCAACTTCAGCAACACCCAAAATGGAAACTGACTCCAAGCAGGTGGCACTATAACAAGTACATGAGTGCTGTTAGCTGTAAGTATCTTTATTGGGTAACCGACGAGTTCATCGAAAATCAATTCATCGAAAGCAAATTCATCGAAAACGAGTTCATCGAAAATCAATTATCGAAAGCAAATTCATCGAAAACGAGTTCATCGAAAATCAATTCATCGGATGATCAATTCATCGAATCGCCAATTCATCGAAAAACATTTTTTTGTAGATATTTGAGCAGTCAAAATTAAATACCCAAAAAGGTCTGTTTAACTGAGCTAAATGTGTTTAGCAACTGTCAGTTTCGTAGTGACAATGTAAAATTTATAGGTTATCTCTTCGATTTCCGATTGTCTGATACTGCAAAAAAGGGATATCTAAGGAACGGCGACCAGACAACTCGTAATGAAACCAACTCATAAACAACTCAGAAAGGTCATTAAGAGTGATGATAAAAAAATATTTAAAAAATATTTAAAAATTGGTTAAGTTAGGTTAGGTTAGGTTAGGTTAGGTTAGGTTAGGTTAGGTTAGGATAGGTTAGGTTAGGGTAGGTTAGGTTAGGTTGGGTTAGGTTAGGTTAGGTTAGGTTAGGTTAGGTTAGGTTAGGTTAGGTTAGGTTAGGTTAGGTTAGGTTAGTTTAGGATAGGTTAGGTTAGGTTAGGTTAGGTTAGGTTAGGTTAGGTTAGGTTGGGTTAGGTTAGGTTAGGTTAGGTTAGGTTAGGCTAGGTTAGGTTAGTTTAGGTTGACCAATGCTTTTTTAACTTCTCGGTCCGCTCGGCATTTCTCTCAAATATCAACAAAATATATTTTTTTGATGAACTAGCGATTCGATGAATTGATCATTCGATGAATTGGTTTTCGATAAATTTATTTTCGATGAATTGGTTTTCGATGAACTCGTTTTCGATGAATTTGCTTTCGATGAATTGATTTTCGATGAATTCGTTTTCGATGAACTCGTCGTGAACCAAATATTGGCATATTGTTGACCAGATAAAGTTGTTATTTGAACCTTTGTGTGCCGTTTCCATGGCACAAAAGCCCCACGCGATGTTAAAGTGTCACATCGAATCTCTGTCGTCTTGTTTGGAGTGTTTGGCGAAAGATCAATAATAACAATGACATGATGTAGATGAATTTTCAGGGGGAGCTTTATTTCATTATGCAAATTTATAAATTTCATGGGTTTTTGTATATTGTTTTTGGAAATTCTAACATTTTATGAAGCGTCCCCTTTTAAATAATTTAATTATGTTTCATTGATTGTTCATATTGAAATTAAAATGTTTTATCCTTAAATATTCTTATAACTAATTCTTATTTACAATTCGGGAGGCGGGAATGGGTACCGCCGCCCCGGGAACCTTTATTGGATAACCAACACCTCTGCCATAGGTCACCCCAAGTGTTTCGCTACGTTTAGTGATTTAGCAGGGATGCCCGGGTTGATGGGGTGAGGTTTGTCTAGGTCTTGGAGGCGGATGACTAGGACACACTGAACCCCAAATTCTTACCCACACCTAAA
Organism: Limnephilus marmoratus; assembly: GCA_917880885.1. Taxonomy (NCBI): domain Eukaryota; kingdom Metazoa; phylum Arthropoda; class Insecta; order Trichoptera; family Limnephilidae; genus Limnephilus; species Limnephilus marmoratus. The sequence continues at coordinate 37,916,820 of OU862926.1, forward strand.
ACCATTTTCCTTCCCAAAACTCTCCTCTCCTTCCTTTCCTTAAAAAAACCCTCCACGCAGCATCCCCAAAGATGACATGAGTTCCACACTCCTCTGTGGAGCTCATGTAAAAAATAATTAACTTTATTTATGTATATTTATGTACCTCTACGTCCGTCGCAACTCAGGTATCCTAGTGACACAGGGATTGAAAATTTGCCTAACCTTTATATAAATTCGAAAACCTAACCTTTATACATTTAAAAAAAAATAAAATGTGCAAATCACACGCGGTCGGTTCGAAACCCTCAGAAAACTAAAGAAGACAACAGTGCGAAGTCTACGAAGTACCACACAAAGAGAAGACCGATAGGCTACGAAGCACCGCACCAAGAGGAGATCGATTATTCTTACCAATCATCGTATGTAGGACGGCCTCCATAAGATCACGATTCAGATTGAAGCATTGCTAGAAATGCCTTTAGCCATGTTTGGTGATCAGATGTATTCACATGTGAATAACCAAGAATAACCCCACTTTCCTCTCTCCCATATCCTTCCCCTACCCATTTCAGCCTCACAGCAAGCCTCAGTTGGGGATGCCATTGTCTCACTGGCTCTAGACGGTTGAGAGCAGTTAGGATTCATGTGCGGCACATAAAAAAACGTGTTTAAAAGAGATTTAAAGTGATCCGAGATCTATTCTCGTTACGGTACAAATTTGTTCATCTTCATTGGAATCGTAAATGTAAAGACTAACCCATGGTAAGTTTATTCCCTCGGGTTCATTCACCGAATCTACATTTAATGTCTTAAGTTAAATCGTACTGACACAAATAAATCACGTGTACGGTAGTTTCGCAAGCTGTGTTTGCAAACAAAATTAAATTAATCACACATCAAACTTGAACTCCCCCCGCAGTTGTTTGACAGATAAATTATATTTTAAGGCGCGCCGTTTGGCCGGCGTACCTAAGCGAGGGTGGTTCGGAATCCACCTCCCCGTTTCCGTGGAATGAGTTCAAAGTTTGGCTCGGCTTAGCTCACGGTGGATTCGGTTGAATTTGTAAACTTGTGGAAGTTTTCTTACGCTATGTGGAACGTGGACTAGTTATTATAATTATCATTCGTGTCGCAGTTCCACCTGTCACCGTTTAATATATTATTTATCTTTGCACTTTGATTCGCACCGCGATTTTTTCCATTATTAAATACTGTAGAGTGGTAGATATTCTCTTCAGGTTAGGACAAGACTATCACCCAGAATCCTTAAGTAAAACGCAGGCGCAGTTTACAACTCAATACCACAAATAAAAATAAAAGATATTTTTGGGGTGGTATGCCGTGTTGCGCTACCTCCTCTTATAGCCAACGTTTTGGGCAGCGTTATAGTGTCCATCATCAGGGCAGATGTGTACTTGTTAGTGGCGAAATTTGTGCTTATGTTCTTAGAAGCGATACAGTGTTGCCAGCTCTACTCCACTACGAGCTGGTATTAAAGTATACTTCACAATGTTTTTCTGCGTTTAGCTTTGGTGTAGTCGTCAATTACCGGATATCAAGAACTATTGAGTTTAGATCCGTCGTCTTTATTAATATTAATCATATGGATTTTTCAATTGCCTCCGTAATCAGGCGTGCTTTATGGGTTTTGGGTCTTCTCAGGACTTCAGAAACAAATCCAAAGTAATGGCCGGTTTCGATTAAGTGCTCGGCAATTGCCGATTTGTCAGGGTGGCCGAGTTTGCTAGCACGAAAGTGTTCTGATATCCTTTTGGAGATTGTCCGCTATGGCTGGCCTACATAAACTTGGTCTTTGCAGACCTCAGAAGATCTTGTATTTTATTAGTTGTGGTTCCGAAGACAGTCTTGATGCTTTCTTTCCTCAACAGTCTGGAAATTATGTCTGTCACATTGTGAACATAAGGTAGAAGCGTTGACTATAGGATGAGGTAGTGCAACATGGCATAACACCCCAAAAATAAATAACAAAAATACTTTTGACGGTGAAAATCTAAAATCATATCCAAAATAAAAGGTAGTTTAAAAAGACGATTTTGAGATGGGAAGTGGGTATGGGCACCGCCGCTCCATTTATGAGATAACCAACATTTCTACCATAGGTCATCCTAAGTGTTTCGCTACATTTGGCGACTTAGCAAGGGTGCCCGGGTTCGTGCTGTGAGGTTTTTCCGGAACTTGACGGCGGATGCATCTGCCCTCAAGTGATAGGCCGTATCGGAGAGACTGGTTGAGGGAGATATTTTGACCTCTCCAGCAGAACTCTTTCGGAACATCGCTTTGAACCGCAATGGAAGGGATGAATTCACAAGTCCATCAATTCTGGACACAATGACTCCCAAATTAGAACTTCTCTTTCCTTTCCTTAAAAAGACCCTCCACCAACCAACGACCGACAACATTTCCAAAAATGACATAGGCCGGGGGGGGGGGGGGGGATTATTTTGAAGGTGGAAACATTGAAAAAAAATGCAACTTGCGTCTGAGCCAAAGAACTTAGCCTGAGCCATTACTTCGATGTTATGTTACAGAAGTTAATAACAAAGAAACTGTTTATGCTTACATAATAAAATTGTTAGGAGATCGGCTTTGTTTTCGAGGGCATGACGGCATTCAATCCAATTTTTAAAAGCTTTTGTATTTCACGTCAAATCAAACAAAAAGCTCAGAAAAAAACGTCTAGACTATTTCTCACGAAAAAAAATCCCAATAAATTGTTTTTATAGGATAATGCAAAAAAGATTTTAAAATATGTTTTCTTTTTTTATTTTATTATTCCGATTGATTTTCATTATAAAGTTACATAATACCAATTTAAACATGGCTTACAGATCTCGTTGTTGATCTAATGTTCTCAAATAATATATTTTTATGTAAATCAGAAAGTTATGGAATGAAGAAAATTAACAGATGGTCAATGAATAAACAATCCAGTTTGTGAGTTATTTTAGTACGTATCAGAAAATTACAAAATAAAAATAATTTCGATCACGTACACCTAACATATTAAAATAAATAAAAAAACACACATAAAAATGCATTAATTCTTTAATAATAACGGCCTCCGTGGTCGAGGGGCAAGGCTATCGTCTAGCGATCTGGAGGCCGCTGGTTTAAATTCCGGCGTGCGCATAAAAATTTTATTTGATTAGTTTGTGTTAATTCACCATTTATTATTTTAAAGATAATATCTAGTATATTCGCGGCACGTTCCTGAGTGGAAGATACTCTCGGTATCGCCCTGGTGTAAGACCACCATTCACAAATTGAAAGATGGCTTGAAATGGCTTTGGCCGTACTTGGTGACCAAATCTGAATAGCCAGGTATTTCCCAACTTTCCTCTTTCCCATCTCCTTCCCCTCCCCACTACTAAAGGAATGTAAATATGTACGAATTATGCTTGCCTTAATTTTAAAATTAAATAAATGTCACTTTTTCTTCGATTGAAAATCGAGACAACTTTTGACCTTGAATTTATATATATTATTTTTTAAATTATTCAGTGTTTTGATAGTTACATAATTATGGGATTTTTCAACAACCGTGCTATGTACATGCCCGTGTTATGTGGTTCGGTTTTACATAATATAGTGCGTAAACATCTCTATCTCTACATCTCTATATACACACATACATACATACATACATATTATAAATTAAAGTCCCCCCCGTCGTCTGTCTGTTCGTGATAAAATCTAAAACTACTGAACGGATTTTCGTGCGGTTTTCACCAATAGATAGAATGTTTTGTGAGAAAGGTTTAGCTATGTAATTTGTCAAGGATTTGTGTAAATTGGTTGAAACATAACGATAATTGTTAGAAGTGTCGGAAAAGTCAAGCCGCCTGGTATCTTTCATCGAAAACGTTGCCTAATCCTTTTGGGATATAACAAAACAATGCATGGTGGGATATTCCTCTTTTATAGATCTACAAAAATTATTATTAGTTACCCCAAGCATTTCATGCTCATTATTATAATCTTTCACACCATCTCTACGTGTTATAAATTAAAGTCCTCTAAGTGATCTCTAAGTGACATCTAAATCAAAATCAAAATCATTTATTGTACAAAATTTACATTTAGTACAAAAGGTAAAACTTATAGGTATTTCTTCCAGTTAACCTAACATGTTGTACAGATTTGAACACAAATGAAATATAAATATAAAAGTGGTGTAATACAAAGTGAATTTGTTTTAATTTATTATATATACATAAATATAAAAACAGTTGTACCTATATGAAGTATTCACAATGTGTAATGAGACCTGTTCAGAAGGAATGTTTTTAGTGATGACTTAAATCTGAGTGTATCTTGTATTTGTTTAATATCATGTGGAAGGTTGTTGTATACTATGGCCATGTAAAAGGGTCCTTTTTGGAAAATTGTTTTGTTTGCTTTTGGTATTAATAAATTTTCTGTAAACCTTGTAGCGTGTTTATGTGTAGAGTTTTTTTGTGGAAACTTTTCTGGAGATGATCGCAATAACATGCATAACTCCATTATATATATGTCGGTGACTGTAAGAATTTTGAAATTTTTAAATATCGGTCTACATGAATCCCGATTAGCAGAGTTTGTCATTTTTCTTATACATCTTTTTTGGATGATAAAAACATCTTTGGCGTTTACTGAGTTTCCCCAAAAGATAATTCCGTATTTTATTGTTGAATATACATAACCATAGTATGCGGCCATTACCGATTCGATGTTTAATATATTTCTCAGTGTACCTAGAACAAAAGAAAAGCTACTGATTTTGGCTACTATTTTGGATACATGTTCTTTCCAGTTTATATTTGCATCTAGTTGTATTCCCAGCAGAAAACAAGTTTGGGAAGGTTCGATAATATTATAATTGAAGTTTTCATTTATGTTTATAGGTGTAGCTTGCACTGGACAAAATTGTAAAACTTGAGTTTTGTTAGTGTGACAGATTTTGTGATAACAGCCAATTTGCTATTGATTGACAAGTCTCGTTAATATGTTTATTAAATTCGTCAACGTCTTCATTACATTCAAACAACAAAGCAGGGATATTTAATGTAATGCAAATGCAAAAGATATTTAATGTTATTTCTTATATGAAGGAATACAAAAAGTATGTAATTTAAAAAATATCTAGAAGAAATAAAAGGTTATTTACAAAAGAAAAAAACTTTTATTGGTAGTATGAATATCAATATATAAAAAAATCAGAGTTTGTAATTCACAAGCGGTAGAGGTTAACCTGGAAAGTCGTTTGAAGATTGGATAATGATTTCACAAAAATAAAAATTTATGGATTTCGTAAGATTCGAACCTCCGTTCGCTTGATATCCGCTGAAGGGCGCATTCCATTGCGAGCGGAAAAGAGTAGAGCGGAGCGGAGTGGGAGCTGAGCGAAATAGTTTTGACCATCCATCAAAAAAGAGTCACTTAGAAGATAGGTGTTTGCCTTCTACTGCCTGTGCGAGAGAAATGAGCGGGGCGAGCGGAGCGAGGTCAATGAAAAATGAGAAATAGTTTTGCCCTTCCATTGAAAACGAGTCAGTATCGTTTTGTTTCGAAGTGAACGGAGTGATTTTTGTGATGTCGAGTACTGATTCTAGTGAATATGATTCTGACAGCATGTATGCAATGAAAAAAATGTTACGTATGAATTAAATGTACATTTATAAAAAGAATCTCACCTCAAATATGTAAAAACTTTAAAAAAATTATTTACTTTCTTATTTCCGCCAATATCATCACACTAATGGTTTTCTAAGCCGAATTCTTTATGTTGACAATCTTTGCTAGTCGTATCCTATAAACGAAATTGGCAAACGGCTTCAATAAACACCTCCATCTCGACAAAAACGCAGCGAGGCAATTGAATTGGCTACAGTTCTTGAGCGGAGTCCGCTAGAAACTAGTCGGCGATGGTGTGCGCGAGCGGTCTCTTTCGGACCTATTTTAACAAGTTCGGTCCGCTCCGCTTTCCTCGTTCCTGATGGAAGCACTTGTATACAGTTAACGTGTGCGAGTCGAGCGGAGATCGTACGGAGTCCGCTCCGCTCGCATTAGCGGAGCGGACTCGTTCGAAACTATTTAACTCGTTTAGTCCGCTTCGCTGGCCTCGTTCTTGATGGAAGCACTTGTATGCAGTTAACGTTTGCTAGTCGAGCGGATTCCTTAATGAGTCCGCTCCGCTCGCAGTGGAAGGCGCGCTTGAGACTTGTCAGGCGTCTTGGCCACTGCGCTATTGGAGGTACGCGCCGAGGCGCGAATTTACTGAATTATATTAGAACCGAATATTTGTGTAGAACTGAGTTGTGACGCATTTCCGTTTCATCCCAATTTCAAATCACTAACGGCGCTAAACAAGTTTCACTTCAGTAACTTCAAATAATAGTTTTATATAACAAAACTACGCTAAACAACGAGTTTTCAACACATGAAACGAGAATAAGAATGCATTGTGTAAGCGCAGAGTAAGATGGTAAAAAAACAACAAATTTTAAATTATTTAATTGCGAGGCCAAAGCATTCTTTCAAGAATTTGTACCATACTACCCCTATATTATTCCGTACCACGTGACTGTAGAAAATGGCGACCAAAAACCACCCCCGTATTCGGACCGATTTATTAATTTTTCTAATTAAAACACACAATGGAGATTTAATAAAACAACCCTCGTCATGTGGTTTTTTCAAAGTGATACATCGGGAGGTGGTGTGCGAAGGGGTGTGTTAAAAAGGTCGTGATAAAGGACAAAATTAGATTGATATTTTTTTGTGATAGATTAAAATAGAATTTACAGAGCGGCTTTAAAAATATATATACTTGTTTTTTTATGTTACTGCACAGTGCACAGGAGTTCCATTTCCAAATATTCCTGTACGTCTGGACTATCATATGATACTATATAATTCTAGTTATGTTGCGTAGCTGAAAAATACTCCAGATACTAATATCTACAGTCTACAGCCTGTATATCGGACGAATATCTACAGCTCATATGTTGGACTAATATCTACGAACTTCAGAGTGTGGACTAATATCTACACAGCTAAGGTCGAACGAATATCTATGACGGGCCCAGTGGTGACTAATATCTATAGAGCGTAGGTTGGACTAATATCTACAGAGGGCAGCTTAGCGAGAGGTTGTACGGAAAAGCATAAACTACTTCAATTACGTAATTACTAATTGATGTAGTTTATTAATTAATCAATTACTCTTAGTAAAGGCTTAAACGTTTATAGTACGTATATGAAATTTTTGCATAATATTACGTATGTTGCTGTTTACGAGGACAATAATTTATTGAACAAACATGGAGGTCATAATACGAAGATATTTATTTATTTCGAAATACACGGCACCACAATCTAACCTAACCTAACCTTACCTAACTGACATAGAAATGGACATGATAACAGACTAAATAATTTAGAAGCACTCGAAATAAAGAAAGCTGTTAAAACAAAAACCCAAATCCTTAATAATCACTGATAATCAGCTAAATGTGTCCAATAGTCCGATATTAGGGATTTTTACATACATTCATACGTAAATTAAGTTTTTTAAACTGCATACGCAATATTACGTTATTCCAATATGCTATACATAATTGCAAATCCAACCTCTGACAGTGCTGTAGATATTCGTCCACACTTTGGTCCTCATAGATATTAGTCAGCGGTTTGAGCTGTAGATATTCGTACGCACTTTGGTTCTCACAGATATTAGTCAGCAGTTTGAGCTGTAGATATTCGTACGCACTTTGGTTCTCATAGATATTAGTCAGCAGTTTGAGCTGTAGATATTCGTTCGCACTTTGGTTCTCATAAATATTAGTCCGATTTGTTCAGTTTTTGGAATTCCTGTAGATATTAGTAGACGCCTCCGCTGAAAAATCCATATTTTAATCCTTCCCCATGGAAGAGGAAGATGTAGGAAAGGAAGGTAGGGACGTACGTGGGTATTCAGGTTTGGTCAACAAATCATTTCAAACATCGTTTCAATTCAGAATGATTGTCGTTTATCAGAGCATTATTCAAAGCATCTTCCAATTATGGAAAGTGCCGAAAACATACTACGTATAAAAGATGTAGCATCCGAAGGATTTTAACCAGCGATTCCTTAGTGGATGCTTGGAGTAAAAATGTGGATTGTGTTCTGCTATTCGATGATATTTCTTTTCAATTAAAACCATTCAAAATATTTTTCAATCATACTAAAATCGGGTAAAGTCTTTCGGGTGAAATGATAAGCATTCTCTCTCTTTCCAGCAGCTCGGCAACATACGTATCATGTGACCCCGTCGTGACGTGAGTGTGATTAATAGAAAAAAATAATCTCGAAATGGCAACTACTTATTGCATTAAAAATTTGCTTGCGCACTCAAGGTTTAAACCCCAGACCTCTGGATTCATAGCCGAGAGGCTTATTCCTCGATCACGGAGGCCGTTATGTATGAGGTCTTATGATTTGATGCGATGTCTTAAGAGTATTCAAAATAATTTGGAAATTTGATTTTACGTTCAATCAAAAAGATTTACTTATCTCACTAAACAGAAAATCGAATTGAATTTAATTATACTGAATTGAAACTGATGAAGTCGAAACTAAAACTAATTAACCATCACGCCGTTTCTCCGCAGGGGTAGGCAGAGAGGACGGACCGCCAAACAACTCGATCTTGGCACACACTCCTTGCTTCGTTCACATTCATACATCGTCTCATACATGCTCTTCTATTATTCCGACTCTTCACATGGCCCGATTCAAGTATCTGATTCACTTGGTAGTGCCATGTCTTCCTCAGGCGTCCCCGACTTCTTCTACCTTTCATATTTGCGTCATATATTCTCCTTACACTTCTTTCCTCGTTCATACGCTCTACATGCCCAAACCATCTGAGCGTCCCTTTCTTACTGATGAAGCCAGTTTTCAAAAAACCTTTTGACTCCTAGGTCTTAGATAGGTCAATAAAATTGGATACCTGGTCAAGAAAGAATTTCGACATTTCACCAATTTCACCAGAAGTAAGAAAAAAATTGCCTTCTTTGGGCGCAAGGAAACGCCCACCATACACTTCTTTGGCTTCTTATCGGTTGAATATATGCAAGGTTATAAAATAATTCATATTTTATTCTGCTACTCCATAAGTTGAGCTCTAGGAGCTCGTGTTTATGGGAGGAGTGCAAAAAAATAATAATAATGTTTTAACGAATTGTGTAAAGAACTTATGAAATAAATATTTTAGATAGGTACACAATTTAGACAAAAATAGTTATGTAAGGACAATAACAATACATACTTTTTTAATATTAACTATTGCAGTTAAGTAAGGGAAAATTGATTAATTAATTACATTAAGGGGACAATATGTCATTATCCAATTTCAGGGACTTGATTTGTTTTTTGAATAATTCATATTTCAGTTTTTCTGTTATACTAATTTTGTTTTTGGATAATAATATATTGTACCATCTGTCACCTAAATACAAATAGTGGTGCTGAGCCGTGGTCGTTCTAAGCAAAGGGATGGTTATTAAGCCATTAGTTTTAAATCTATTGCTTATGCTATCTGAGGGGTGATTTTTTGGAATAAAATATTCTTTATAAATTTGATATGAGGCGTTTCTCTTATACAATTCTGTGAGAGATGGTACATTAAATTCCCGAAATATCTCTATAGTAGGGAAGTCATTATTTTACTTCAGAGCAAAAAAGGTTTCATAGCATAATTCGTAGGGTAATTTTTCGCCTATCATGTTAAGGATACCCCTGTGTGTTACGACGGACGAAAAGCTTCGCAAATTATCTAAAACGTGTTTTAAATACTGTTATACTTGACCCAGAAACAAAGTATCTTAATTGGTAACTGCCAACCCTTACGGAATACCCCAGGGTAGAAGTCTTCTAAGCTAGCTGATTTGCAAACTAAATAGGGCCACCCTTTGTTAGTAGACCATAAGAAAAACACATAGCTGGCTTCGTCCATACTAATTAGGAACGTCTAGACATCACTCCAGAAAATTACTAGAGAAATCTCCCATATGTACTTGTATTATTATTCTTCCCTCGAACTAAATAAACTGAAGTGTGGATAAGTATTATCAGATTTTGACACTTTAAGAAAAGGGTTGAAACATAGACATATGAATATATATAGACCTGCCCTAAGTGATAAAAGCGTATTATTTCCCCATACCGGTTCCATGGAGCCGGCTGGGCTTACGAGAGCCTCGCTTGAATCTAAAACATGTGACGTCATCATTCTTGTCCTGACCAGCGCCGAGCTCACATCGTACATTTTACAAAATAACACGGCAAAAATGAAAGCTTGTGCTATACATTATACCCAAAACATGTCGGTCATAACGAATCAGGGCGGTTCTCCAGTGAGATCGTCGCTGGTAACAGGGGTAAGTAAATTATGAAACATTTGTAAAAGTGTCTTATTCTTAAAATTCTTAAAATATTCTTAAAATTCTTAAAATATTCGTCTGTGAAAAGTGGCGAACTTGACTTTGCCGTATTTGGACTTCGCAAATATGTTAATAACGTGGCGAGCAATTCGCGCTCCCATGTAAAAAGGTCTATTCATTCAAAAGCAGATTTTGCTTATAAGAACTAAATGGTGATATTATAATGCGAGATGCCTACATACTTTCAGATTGATTTTTTAACGAATCACAGTCATCTTTCCCCTCTTCGCCCCTCATAGTTTGGTTTTTCCCCTCATCTGTATAGTATCTCGTCTATTAAATTTGGATGTCTATGGTTGAAAACAAACGTGATGGGTCAAAATGACCCGCCATGATTTAAATTACTTGCGGTTTTATAACAACGAGTGCGACGTTGCCGCTCTTCTCAGTAGCCGGAGGCGTTGGGTTAAACGTCACGTACATTATAATTACACATTCACAGATGGCGCCAATAATTTTTTTTTTGGTTTTTAATACTTTTTGCACGTTACGCTTTAAATTTTAAGGTAAATTAATTGTTTGCGCCCGTACATATTTATTATGAATGTAAATAAATAGTTTTGTCCATAAACAAACCCATCTTTCAAGAGAGGCTGAAAAATACAATATTGGATTGAGTGACCGATACAAAATTTAATTTATCATCCTTTCTTGAAAGATTTGGGTTTGTTCATGGACAAAACTAATATATATTTATAATAAATATGTAAGGGCGCAAACAATTAATTTAACTTAATATTTTAAAGCGTAACGTGCAAAAAAGTATTAAGAACCTAACATAATTTTATTGGCACCATCTGTGAATGCGTAGATTATAACGTACGTGACGTTTAACCTAATGAAAAATCAGTCGGACAACAATCACACTGCGAGTTACACTTGCCGAAAGCTGAAAAAGGTAAATATGACCCTTCCCTATAATCAATTCATCATACCTTTTTGCGCTGGCTGCATTCCTAATGATGATTTAAATTAATTTTTTTTTCCAAAGAATAGTTGGAGTTCCTAAAAGTGCAATACAGAATTGTATGATATATATAAGGCCCCTAGCATCTCAGCACATATGAGACTCCTCAGGCTGAGATGGGCTGGGCATGTACAGAGAATGCCGGATACACGCGTCCCAAAAAGAATTTTGATTGGACACTTAGGTGGAAAGAGAAAAGTGGGAAGACCCAGACTGAAGTGGGAAGACGAAGTAAGAGGGGATGCAGCACAGTTTCTCCAGGTACCAAATTGGAAGTCAGCCGCTGAGGACAGGAGGAGTTGGAGGCGACTGTTGCAGGAGGCCAAAGCTCGATATGGGCTGTAGCGCCATCGAAGAAGAAGAAAACTGCAATTTAAATTAAAAGAACGATAAAAATAAGTGTTCGGCATGAGATTAAGATAGAGGAAGCTAATTTTGAAATTTGATTAAGTAGTACGTTTATTGTTAAAAAATGCTAATTAATACAGTGTTGTCGATATAATGTCATGTTTTATTTCGGTAATAAAGGGCAATATAGCTGCAAGGTTTTCGTTTTTTTTTTCAATAATATAATGAAATACCTGGTGTTGAATAAGTGAGCAATGATGACCCGATCCTCACATCCTTAGAGTCACGTGGGGTAACCGTGCGCAGTTTTTACATTGGGATTTTTGTATTAAAACGCTTTAGGTATTTTGCTCATTTTTTTTGTTTATTGATATGATTGATCATTAAGGCATCTCAAACAAACATAAAACCTTATGTGGTTCATAAATCAAAAAGTTATATAAAAATGTTTACATGCATGTCGATTACGAACACTTACCCCACGTGCGGGGTAAATATTCGCATACCGTAGAGAAGTATTCAAATCAGATTATGGTTATCTTTAATAGAATTATCACTTTGCACCCGTGTAACTAACAATATTTTACCAAAAATTATAATAGACCACATCGCAGTTGGTTACACAATAGCACAAATCGGTAAGCAAACATGTCGAGAGCAGATGACAAAATTTAAGAAAAAGCACGAAAAACAGTAATTTACCAACCAATTTTTATTTTCAAATTAGGATTCACTGTACTCATATCCTGCTTCAATGCGACCCAAAACGCTACTGAATTAAGGAACGTGCTGGCGCGAAACAGGCACGACCACGTCGGAAACATCATTGCGAACACTTACACTCTGCGTACGGTTACCCCACGTGACTCTATAATAAATTTCCACCGCATGGCAAAGGGTAAAAGACGACATATTTAAAAGTATTTGTGCACACCGACAGTATCGAAAGTTTCAAAAAAGTTTTTCTAACATGTTTGAAATACCTATCCGCAGTCCCCTCTTATCCCGAACAAGTAATTGGGAGGCAGGAATAGGTACCACCACCCCGGATACCGTTGATTGAAGGACCAACACCTCTGCTGTAGGTCACCTCTTGAGTACTGAGAGAATATATGACGCGAAAGTCAATAGTATAAAATTGTGATTACCCGATCACAAACAGCAAAGGTGATCGGGTTATTTAAAAAAAAAAGATTCTATCATCAGCATTCGTGCCCCGTGATGGGAGCCGGTCTGGAGTGCGACCATAGATATATGAGTTTTGTATACCGGGCATCTCTACTCTCGTTCTCGGGACTGACCTACTGAGAAAGTAGATACATGATAACTAAAACAGGCTCTCATTAACCTATTCCCTATTTATATCAATCGGAAGTATCCGATCTGAGATCGGGTAACGGGTTCTCGAGATTTGGGTATGACAGGTACTTACAACCTACACTTTTACCATGTTTAAAAGTACAGTATCAAAGAGCGGGTACTCTCGACCGAATTACTTCGTCAATGGGTGGTGAATGACCCGGGTCTTTTAAAATGATCGATCGATCCAGTTCTTGATTAATTAATTACTTATGCGGGAGATTTAGGATCAGAAAGTTTTCGAAGAATGAGAATGAGACGTTGTATGAATGTGAGTGAGGCAAAGAGTGTGCGCCAAGACCGAGTTGTTTGGCGGTCCATCCTCTCCTCTTGCGGGGAAACGGCGTGGTGGTTAGTTAGGTTTTCGAATATATGTTTAGGAAAGGTTAACAACTCTTACTGACTGAATTGAGAGTTGTCATAGCTCCACACTCCACACGCTCCGGTCATTTCATAATATTGATTTTCATAGTATCTCAAAATAAATTTTATGGAATTCAATGTTATTTTTAATAAGTATTGGATCTTTTGATGTAGTCGTAAATTTTGCCAGTAAATTCTAAATTACTTGTTAGTTGGAAATATAGTTAATTCAGTAAATTGACTTGATTAGAACCAACCGCACTCCAATTTGATACATATTCATAAAATGTGGCATCCCTAATTGGGGTATGTTGGGAGGCTAAAAGCAGTGGGAAGGGAAGGAAGATGGGGAAGAGGAAGGTGGGGAAGGACCTGGACATGCAGATCTGGTCACCTAGCGCAGCTAATGCCATTTCAAGCAACGTTTCAATTCTGAATGGTGGTATTGAGAGTATCTTCCACACTGGAACGTGTGTAAATATACCTACGGTATATAATTTTCTCCGTACATGTATTTTTGCACTGATTTTATTGTTTGTTTACATTTTCTGTGCGTAAATCATCCCGCGACCTTCGGATTGCGAGCCAAGAGCTTTAGCCGTAGATCACGCCGGCCGTCATTCAAATAAAATTTATTTGTCCTCGCCGGAATTCGATCCCGCGACCTTCGGATTGCGAGTTAACCCACCCCTACCTTCCACTCCCACAACTTTCCCTCCCCACCACCTTTAGCCTCACAACATAACCCAATTAGGGATGCCATAGTCTCACTGGCTCCAGACGGGAGCAGCTGGGACTCTTGTGAGGTATTTACTAAAAAAAAAAATTGCTTTAATTTATCCAGGAGAGGTAGACGGATGAATTAATTCCTTCCACTGCGAGAGAGTCCGACTGGAAGTGCCAAAAAAAGGTCTCCCTCAATCGGTCTCTCCCGATCCGGCCCACCACACAGTAGGTGGACAAACGCATCCGCCGCCAGGACCTGGACAAACCTCATCCCGTGAACCCGGAGACCCCTGCTAAGCAAATGAACCCCGGGATATCCAATAAAAGTACCTAGTTTAGAAACTAATGATGACTGGGCCATACATTTTTCTCACCTGTACTTATCATATTATTGTATTATCAATTTTGTATATATACAATATCCATGTCTACATTAATTGGCTTTTTTCTGTAACTTATACATACTTTTCTGTGAAATGTTTGAGGCCCTGAGGACAATAATTCCCCCCAGGGCCTGTGTCATATTTGGGATGCTGTGTGGAAGGTTTTTTTTGAAAAAAAAGGAGAGGAAGTTCTGAAAAAGAAAAGGGTATTAGGGGTGGGTAGGAATCTGGGGGTCAGTGTGTCCAGGAATCTCGGATGTATGAATCCATCCCTTTCACCACGATGCAAGGCGATGTTCCGAGAGAGTATGGCTGGAAAAGACAAAGGGACTCCCCTTAGCACCCTCTTCTGATCTGGCCTACTATGCAGCTGTTAGGTAGGCATATCCGCCTCCAAGACCCGGACAAACCTCACCCCATGAACCCGAGCGCCCCTGCTAAGTCACCGAACATAGCCACCCACATGGGGTGACCTATGGCAGAGGTGTTGGTTGTCCAATAAAGGTTCCCGGGGCGGCGGTACCCATTTCGCCTCCCAAATTAAAGTACCTACGTATAATAAGAAAATGCATTATAATAAGTAAATAAATACGTGCCACGGAAGCTGTAAACTTGTAAAGAATATTACTCTCTCGACATTCTTTCCATGAAATAACTTCACTAATCGATCTTGTATTCGAAAAACGACCCAGAATACATGTTGCTCTCTTTTTCGTATACTATTGGCATTTTCTATCGAGTGATGGATAGCGTTAGACTTTTTTTACAGAATTTTCCGGTGGGCATTTTACCCGTAGTGGTTGGTTTTTAGAGTTCACTGGATTTTATTTTTACACGATATGTCAAACATACAATTCAGCAAGCATGTTTCGGTTTTTGAAGGTATTTTATATATATATTTATATATGATGTATTATTCAACGTATTGTAGACAAGAAGTATTGGCTGGTATTGTTTACTGGTAAATAAATTGGACTGCTAAGTAAAGTTTTGTTTCAAAGCACAATATCGCTGTCACCACCGTGACTTATCAGTTCACTTAAAAAGAATATGCCAGTCAAATGCGTTTATTCTTAATGTGCCTTATTTCACCACAAATATACGTAAATATCATAAAAATCGCTAGGCAATCGGAGTCGGGAAATATGATTTTAGCGCGAAAATGGTTTTTATTAATTTTGTGAATAATTTTATAAGAAAGAAAAAAAATATTCAATTGAAACTGTCACAGATAATCTCAGCCATAATATTATTTTTGTAAGATGTTGTTTCTTATACGCAGTCATAAATTTCCAAAGAGAAAATATTTTTTCAATTGTTGCGTTTGCATATTTTAAAAAGAAATTAACATTTTTATTTAAATTCTGCTCAAGCAAAACTATGCGAAAAGCTTAATTTTCTCTGTAAAACGATTGGTAGACCAGGTAAAGCGATTGGTAATAAAGATGAATCGAAAATGGTTAAAATAAATCTGTCGGTTTACCTTAGCAGTGTATTTGATTGTCAATGACATGTTCAGTCTCCCTCTTAATGGAAGTGTCATCTCATATGCGGATGACACAGTCATCATAATCGAAGGAATAACATGGACAGGAGTGAATAAAGCTGCGAATGCTGACATTAACGTATTCAAGGAATGGTTTGATGATAACTTACTTAGTCTTAATGTAGAAAAAACATCATATTATATAGTATTTTACCTTACTGATCCTGTCACTGACTCCAATATTGGAGTGATAGTGCACAGTCGTTCGTGTAAAGGAGGAGAATTTAACGATAATTGTAAAATCCTTAAGAAATCCCCAGATGTCAAATAACTAGGGATCAATTTAAGAAACGTGTCGAAAACTGTGTCAAAAAAAATTAGAAAATTTACTTATATTTTTATACGATTAAGAATTATCCTAAGTCATTCAAATATTAAAATGGTTTACTTTGCTTTTGCGCAGTCAGTATTGCAGTACGGCATAATCGCATGGGGAAGCATCTATAAGGATAATCTGTATCCGACAGTATCAACACAAAAAATGATAATAAAAGTTATTATTAAAAAACCAAGACTTTTCTTAACCAGCGAATTTAAAAAAAAAATTAGGGTCCTACCGGTTTCAAAACTATTTAAAAAATGCTATAAGTGCTAACAGTTTTTAAAGAATCTGAAGTATCCTCAACACGAAGTATAAGACCTGGAACATCTGGGAACATATATGTACCTAGATGCAACACCACAGCTGCACAACACCGTATCGCCCATCGTAAAGTTTTGCTCTTTTTTTCCCAAACACTTTTATTAAAGAAATTATTACGTGTTTAAATATATACCAGGATGAAATAATAGCATTTCCAAAAATGCAAACTGCATCTAAATTTCTCAAATGAACATTAAACAGTGTAAATCTCAACCTCCCAGGGTCCTATTTATTTTTAAACGACTTCAAAGGGGAGGAGGTTCTCAATTCGATGGAATTTTTTTTTATGTTTGTTACCTCAGAATTTTCAACTGGGTGAACCGATATTGATGATTCCTTTTTTATTTGAAAGCTGGTGCTTCCCGTATGGTCCCATTTCAATTTGGTCCAGTTTTGTCAATGGCATCCATGAGAAAACCATATATAAGTCTTAAATTTGCATTAAGTATGTGCGTGACAAATGGACGAATAACTCAATAGCACGCTAACCGATTTCGATGATACTTTTTTTATTGGAAAGGATGTACTTGTGTTTGATGAGAATTTAGTTAGGTTCTGATTATGGGATCCATGACAAAGTAACGGAACTCTTCAATTCTTAGGAGCAAATTAACGATACTCGGCCGAATCTTTTATAGGCTATCCGGACCTTTGAGTCACCTACCGTAACGTCGTTATGGTCAAGTAATGTCTGTCCCATATGAGCAGCACGTTTAGTATATCTACCCATATTCAGATAAATTAGTTTACTGATAGTGTACTTCAAATTCACTAAAAATAAAAAAAATAAACAAAAATTAAAAAAAAAACAAAAAAACGTCCTAAAAAAATGCACTAAAAAGGGAAAAAATAATTTCGTGTTCTTCTACAACTTAATAATCAACTTACTTTTTCTACTCGTCAATATGTAAGTACGATTGTTATTTTTGGAGTCGTGTCAGCCAAGGAACCCGGCCCGGCGTGGTCATTTGACAGCTCCCCTCCCGCCGCGGCGCTGCCCCGCTCTCGCCTCCGCCTCGTCAAGTCGCGCGTGCGACACAAGCACATCTCACCTATAACTATGTATGTAGTTACAAACCTACCTTGACTGACACTGACTTCAAAAATAACAATCGTACCTACATATTGATGAGTAGAAAAAGTAAGTTCATTATTAAGTTGTAGAAGAATACGAAATATTTTTTTTTACTTTTTAGTGCATTTTTTTGTGTTGTTAAAATTTTCTGCGTATACAGAATTTAAATAAAACAATAAATGTACATTTTAGCAGCATTACATTTATTGGTAAAATGCGTCCTACGTATAGTTTTGTATTAGTAATCGACGAACCGGCGGTGGATGCAACCTGTTAGCCGTAATTCATTATAATGGTTTCTCTAGTCTGTAGTTGGAAGTTAGCTTATGTATTTCTTTTATTTAGTTTTCTTTAGTTTATTTCTTTCTTTCTCCATATAATATTTTAGTGCTTTTGAAAGAAGTGTTTTATATTTTAGTGTTTTGAATTATGTTTTGCTTCTTAACTAAAATTTATAAATGTTAACCTGAATACAGGCTATTTATTAGTCCTAGTGGAGTTAATTTTTATTATGTAAAAAAACAACAAATGTACGGTGAGAAATTATAAATAAATAAATAAATCTATTGTAGAAATAAAGTATAAACTTTTACAGCACCGTTGAGGTGACGTTTCATAAAAAGCGCTTAAAAAATCATTAAAATATTACTATTATTTTGATTAAAATCAAAATTGGGACAATGTGTATGCAGGCTTTCAATATACATCATGAACAACGATCTTATTCTGTACGCACACATGCTTCCTATAAAATATTTATGTAAACACACAAATATGTACACCATATCCGAGAGTCGCAGCAGGATATCAGGGTTGTTTTCCCAATCTCAAGGGTCCCCCATTGTCCGGTAAATCAATCCAGGCAACTGGGTCCCTTTTTCCTAATTCTGCTCCACTAAATAAATCACTTAACTTAAAACTAAAGCAAACCGGATAAAACTAGAGCACGACACGAGGCTGACTCTCGTTTCGCGGTCGTTTTCTACAACTGTGAACATACGACATTATTTGGAAAGCTTGCAACAAGAATGCCATATGTCAAAAAAGCGTAAATCGAATAGTAAAAATAATTTTTTTAAATAAGGACGTGTGATGTACTCGATTAGTCACTGATTAGGATGTCGGTTTTATTATTAATATTATCGTGTTTACAATGACTCGGAATGATGATACGCATAGTTCCTACCGAGATGTCATTTATCCAATTACTACCCTCCCTATCCACATCACCTTGCTGGAAAAGCGTTTTGAATTTGGAACAATGCCGAGAGTAAATTCGAATGCATTTGTTTCTGAAAATACTGAAGAGGATTTGATACTACATTAGAAGCAATTTGTTGGTGTTGTTCTTGTTCATAATCTCGTTTAGTTCAAATAATATAATCTCATTGTTGTGGCGATAGCTACCTCGAGGTACCGCGGTGGAATTAAATAAACCATATTTGTGATTGTGTTGTATTGCGCAGAGGTAAGTGGTTGGTTGTCCTTCTTTCTTGTATCCATTATTCTTCCCTACACATATTTTCACCCAATTCCAGCAAACACTATTTCATTTAATCTCATTCTTTAGTATTTTACAGTCCATTTCCAAGTTCATTTGAAGCTGTAATTCGTAAGCGGTTTCGGATGCAGCACGTCCGGTACGTTCTAAAAGGTGCTCTGTGTTGAACTGCCGCTCAGAGCTCTGAGCTCTGACTCTGCTCATTGAGCTACTCGCCTGTCTATCGGAAATGATCAGATAACTTCGTAAACGTTCGGGTTTTACCGAACATCTAACATATAACTACCTATCTAACGACATCTGTTGAGAGACGTTGAAACTACACATGAATATATTTACAATACTACGGTAAGTATATTTTACATGGACATACTATAGATAGCGTCCGTGGTTGAATGGCTATGATCCTCGGCAACGTATTCGGAAGTCGCCGGTTCAAATCCCATTTATAAAAATTTATGCATTAAAATAAATTACGGAGTTTATTTGCGGCTCGTTTTATGGCAGAAAATTTTGATTCTGAATGGTCTTTCACCAGGGCGATACTGGAAATATCTACACAAGTTAATTATTGAAAAAAAATCATTAAAAACAACTCCATTCAAATATTACTACAGATATATTAATTAAAATATTAAAATTTAGATGAAGAACTAAGTCCATTATGTCATCTTGGTTAAAACTGACTTATTGCAGTCTTTTTGCGGAAGCCGAATTATGTACGACCCGCATTATTAGATAAAGTGCTAAAGGCGTACCGCTGACAGTTCCGTTGCATCCTCTCCCTCTTTCTCAATAACGACGCACGAACCTGAAAGAGAGGTTATGACGGAGCTCTTAGCGGCAGGACCACATATAATATGTTAAAATTTGGGAATAGTGAAAGTTGAGGCAGTTGGAATCTTAATTGTTTTAGTATTGATTGTGTTTGTTGTGCATTTCATATGAATTCCACGCAAATAACTTATCTTATTGTATTTGAGTAATGTTGTATTCTGATTTTTCTTACGTTCATTGTTAAGTCAGTAACTGCGCGAGAATTGATCGTACCATGTTTAGGCCTTAAAGTTTGGCGTATACTATACTCAGTTCGTCAGGTTAAGAGTCGTGTTTATTATGGTTTTGTTTACAATATATTTAACTGGATTAAACGTCCTTTCTAATGGATGCTCTGTGATTGAGGCAAGGAACTGGCCACTGAATTTGCCTAACTATCGATCGGATATCATCGGCTGTTTCC
Source organism: Limnephilus marmoratus (assembly GCA_917880885.1). NCBI lineage: Eukaryota > Metazoa > Arthropoda > Insecta > Trichoptera > Limnephilidae > Limnephilus > Limnephilus marmoratus. The sequence continues at coordinate 37,937,438 of OU862926.1, forward strand.
GTAACCGTTCCAGTATTACACGCGAACGGGCGATAGTTTCTCTCATCTTGTTTGTTTGTTTGTTTGTTTGCATTGAAAAAGCTCCGAAACTACTGAACCGATTTGAAAAATTCTTTCACCAATAGAAAGCTACATTATCAGCGAGTAACATAGGCTGTATATAATTTTAAGCTCTGGCGTTATGAAATTTGTATAAATGAAAATGTGCGTATTTCATATATTTTAGCGCCAGGGAGGAAAGGCAGGGGGATGGTGGGGTTTGCGGAGAGGGAAGACGAAAGGGAGGGGGAAGGCGGGTAAGGTGGAAGGGAACGAGGATACACGGGAAAGGACATGCAGGGAGAATCAATTTATTTCTTTGAATGGCATAGCAACGCATGCCAGGTACCAGCTAAATTAATAAAAATGAATCGCCGAAATGTATGTACCTACGCGCATAACTTCCGAACGACTGCACCAAATTGGATAATTCTTTTTTTTGGGTGTTTGTTATTGTCAGGATAAGGTTTGTATAATCATGAAATTTGTTTAAAAAAATATAGTAGATGGCATGCGAGCTGTTTGAAAACAGAATGTACCGGGAATGAATGGCATGCGAGAGGGGGAGGGGAACTCGGGTAGGGGGTGAGCGGGAGGGGGGGGGAACCCGGGAGGGGAATCTGGAAGCGGGAAGGGGAAGGGGAAGGGGAAGGGGAAGGGGAAGGGGAAGGGGAAGGGGAAGGGGAAGGGGAAGGGGAAGGGGAAGGGGAAGGGGAAGGGGAAGGGGAAGGGGAAGGGGAAGGGGAAGGGGAAGGGGAAGGGGAAGGGGAAGGGGAAGGGGAAGGGGAAGGGGAAGGGGAAGGGGAAGGGGAAGGGGAAGGGGAAGGGGAAGGTTGGTATTATTGAAATTTTAGTGGTGACGTCACTGTTCGACGTGTCGTGACGGGATGTATGATATGACACAAGCCATCGTATTAATTTATTCGTTTATTTACATACTGTTTATGGAGATTCAGTTGTTGTGTTTATTGAAACATTATTTAGGCCTTAATAATGTTTCAAAAATAAAGGTATCTCTTATTAGTTTATCTACATTATTGAAAATATTCTAAAACTGCTGCACAAAAAAATGGTAATGCTACTTCTAGGGAGAATACTTCGATCAACGGAATTCAAAATGGTGGCAGTTGATCAGCTGATTGCCCGATCCTATAGTAATTTTCAGGAGTGATGACGTCACACGATTCACTATACCTACATACGGTGGTTTTGATAATAAATAGAAAACCTAGTAGATAGACCTTTTTTGGTCTACATCGTAATCATTCAAATAAAACCTAAATATCATATAAAACGGGGTAATGGTAGGATACGTGTTTTAGTGAAACGGGCCATTCATCATAATATGAATTAAATCAGGCTAATATTTCGTTGTGATTAATGTGTGTCACTGGATTCGTTTAATCAATCGGTCTTTCGCCCGTATTCAAAATAGAAATATTTTTATATAGTCATTATTTATGATTGATGGTAAATGATTTTGTTCTTTGTAAAAATGTTTCATTCTAGACTACTTTATTTATTTTGTCCCTAAAGTACAGCACGTGTTGGAAGATGGGACAAAGATAAAACGGTTCCATGCCTACTCAGAATGAAACCAACTCAGATACACCTCAGAAAGTCATTAAAGGTTATGAATAAATAATTTAAAAATAGCCGGTAACCCTAACCTAACTTAACCTATTTAACCAAATTTTTTATATTTTTTTATCATCACTGTTAATGATCTTTCTGAGGTGCTTCTGAGTTGGTTCCATTCTAAGTTTTCCGGTCACCAGATAAAACAAGTACTTTTAAATAGATTTTTTATTATTTTGTAGATATTTCGGCTGCTATCTAGTAGTGTCTGCTTGTTTAGGAATAAATACATCCCAAAACTTCCCGAGCGACCTTACATTTTAAAAGCTGTACATCTCACTTCCTCTCATGCAAACATATGCATTTTTCTTTTAACCAGAAAGAGAACGAAATAATGCTTCTTATTGTCTTTAAAATATGAAAGTTTTCTTGCATAGATATTTTACAATCTCGATCCAAAGTGATGGTTTCAGAACTTACGCGCAAAACTGAGGCTCCCGGATTGTGAGGTGCGAATATATTGAACCAAGCAGATTGCAATTATTTTTTTTACATCAGCTCTACACAGGAGGCCCTGAGGAAAATAATTCACCTCAGGGCAAACGTCATCTTTAGGGATGCTGTGTGGAGAGTATTTTTAAGGAAAGGAAGAAGAGGAAGTTTTGGGAAGGTATAAGGGGTGGTCTCAACCAGTCTCTCTCGATCTGGCCTCTCACGCAGTTGGTGAGCAAACGAATTCGCTGCCAAAATCGGAACAAACCTGAACCCCATGAACCCCAAATATATACATAACCTTTAAATGTCTTCTGTAAAGAATTTAAAGTCAGACAACTAAATACATTATACATAGAAAATGAATTCTACCATGAATCATTACAAATTTATAAATATAAATATTTCAAGAAAAAGTACATCATTTAAAATAATAGTAAACTAGACAGACATTAATTCTTCCTGCTCCAAAATGTAAAAAAAAAAAGCCTGAAGTTATTATCTTGGACTAAAGTTACTTAATTACATTTTACTAGAAAGTATCAGAAATAACAATAACTATTAATAACAGAAACAGTAACACAAGCCTAGCTTTATTATGGCGGTATATCTTATATACAGAGTGTTAAGGTACGTACAGGGTGCGGCAGCATAACTTCCTTTTTTCAAAACTTAATAAAACCCATTGTGTGAATCAGAAATTTTTAACTTATTATTTATAATGTAGGCACATACATAAAGTTTCGTTTTAATTATTTCTAAAGATCAAATCAGGTATTTTTGGCGTTTGTCATGACTCTTGCCAGCATATCAGGCGTTGTCCTGGCAATTTCTTCCGGGGTATTGGTCTTCAAATCTTGTAGATTATAAAAATATAAGATAAGCATGGGATTTCAAAAAACCCACTGAAAAAAATCACAAGGGGACAAATCGGGAGAGCGGGCCGGCCACTCCAAATCGTCCCTAATTGAGTTGAGGTGCTCTGGGAAGTGTTCCCTCAAAACAGCCATCAATGCTCGGTGATCTAATGGGACAAGGGACTCCAGTTCATCTTCTTGCCGCACTTGCAGTTTGTCTGAACGTGGTGACCCATATAACAATTGATTTCCGGTCCGGGACAGAGGCTAAATTAAAGCTTTTCTGAAAGGCGTGCTGGGTTGCGATCACAGAAAATCCGTTCAAAAAGTAGGCCTCATCGGCAAACGTAAGCTCTTCACTGTTTCACGGCTTCCTCAACCGGGCGCAGCTCTTATTTTTCTTTTTATTTACTAATACTTTTATCTGTATATATTTTTCTCTGTAGATTGCAGAAAAATTATTCCACGGGCTACCAAATGTATTATTATTTTGTATTATGTTAATGTAAGTACTTGCATACTGCTTTCTAACATCCATGGACAATGGAGGGCCTAGAGTCGTTCAAATAAATGTAGCTTCGTTCAATAAAAAACGACGTCTTGACGTGTGCGATGAAGGAGGAAACCATACGTTTTCTTATAACGCCATTGGGAAAGTGGTGGGGTCCCCTCCTCACTTTTTCAACGCAAGATAGTGTCTAAACTATGTTGGGACCATAGACATATGAATGAATAGACTAGAAGATACAGGTGAGGGGTAAAACCAAACTATGGGGGGCGAAGAGAGGAAAGTCACTGTCATTCGTTGAAAAATCAATCTGACAGTATATAGGCTTCTCGCATTATAATATCACCATTTAGTTCTTAAAAGCAAAATCTGCTTTGAATGAATAGACCTTTTTACATGGGAGCGCGAATTGCTTGCCACGTCAATAACATATTTGCTAAGGCCAAATGCTTGCCCCAAAAACATTCGACCCAATTCACATAGCAATATTTTGTTGCCGTGTTTAGTTAAGACACTTTTACAAAGGTTTCATTTTACAGCGCTCTTGAGGCGATTTTTCGCAAAAACAGCGCTATATAAGTTGTCCAAATTTATATATATATATATAGTATTGTTTGGTTTTGGGAGAGGTCTTTTTCCGCGCACTTTTTGGTTGACGCAAAAACGACCAGTACGCCCTTTGCGTTTCACCCACCTCAAGGTTCACTTTCGGTTGAAGCAAATTGGGACTGAAAACTGTAAGCAAATTTTTTTCGACAAAATGAAATATATACAGGGATTTATTCTCCGATACGAATCGGCGGCGAAAACTAGAAGCTCTACTCGAATCACTCGATTCGGCTCGGTTGTATTTCCCGCCGACAGATAGCGTTTCAAAAAAAAAATGACAAAAAAAGACTTAGCATTTTCCTCAAAGGAAAATGCTAGGTCTATGGTCAAAATCTTAGATGTCAAATTTTTAGCCTAACAAAACGGAACTCTCGGCGGTTTCGGTCGTTGTTTTTCGGAAAACGACATTACCGCCGAAAAACCGATTCCGGGCTAGATGTTTTTTGAAAATACGATAGCCGGATAGATTCCGCAACTTTTAACACCAATAAAACATATGATTCTCATATAAAATACGTCAGGAGATGCTGACAAAACTCGAAATTTTCCGAAAAAAAAATCACCAAAATACGTGCTCACAGATTCCATCGGAAGTTTAAATATTCCTGGCCAGTTCAAATTAACACGTTTTTCATTCGGGGTAGGTACCTACTTATTTCGGTAGTATTGCAAATATGATGAAAAAAGCTAAGATTGCCGGAATCTAAGGAAATGCGCAGGTACCTACCTGAATGGGTACCTACACAACGAATTAGGTTTTAATGCAATAAATACTAAGGTAAGGTTGTTTCGATGATACTAAATAATTCAATTTTTTTTTAAAGTTAATTTTCACGTTCTGTGTTGGTTCTACTCAAATTCTGTTTTTTCTCAATAAAGGCCAGTTACATCACAAAACTGAAATAATTACGGAACTTTCTAGAACTGAAAATTGACAAGAAAAATTTTTAAAATTGTCAATTCTTTTTTTTAAACAACCCAGCCTTATTATTTTTATGTTATGTTAATGTTAAATGTGCAGATTATTTATGAATAAAGCGTGGTTCTATTTGGATATTGTGAAATAACAAAAAAATATATATATTACGCGGTTCTAGGTAGGTACTTTCTTGCAGGGACTTTTTTCCTTTAAAAATAAAACATGATATTGAATAAAATTATTTGTGCTGAAAAGAAGTTTTTATAAAATTATTTTATGCTCAACAACATAATGGCGTCGTTTTGGTGAAATATTACAACAAAGTACCTACTCAGTACTTACAATACAACTACAAATAGTGAGCTCCGGTATCATGAAAGTATGCACTGCTAAACCGTTCTTCCGATTGCGACGAAACTTTGGGGGAGCGGTCGACTACCTGTTCCCTTTGTAGGCGCTCATTCCTCGCTTCATCCGCATTCAGACATCGTTTTTTCTTCATATATTTAATTTAACACACACTCCTGCTCGCTTCGTCTTTTAGGGAAACGAAGGAGAGAAGAGTTCTGGGAAGGAAAAGGGTTTAAAGGGTGGGTAGGAATCTGAGGTTCAGTGTGTCCTGATCATCAGACCTAGACACACCTCATCCCATGAACCCGGGCACCCCTGCTAAATCACTAAGCGTAGCGAATCACCTAGGGTGACCTATGGCAGAGGTGTTGGTTAAAAAAGAGGGGGGAGGAAAACCAGGGAGGGGGGAGGGTAACCTGGGAAGGGGGAGGGGAACCCGGGAGGGGGTTTTGCGGGATGGAGGAAGGGGGGGGGGGGGGGGGGGGGAGTAGAGTACGCTATGAAAGAATATTTTTCTGTTCTTTTTTTTACTCGAATAAAACAAAATTTTAAAAGGATAAATACCAGGAGTGCAGAACTAAGCAAGGGAAAATATATTAAGAACATGTATTTTTCAATTATTTCTGGCTTTTTGGGAAAGGTGAATTTATATGCTTTTAATTATTTTTTTTTACATGAGCTCCACACAGGAAGCCGTGGTGAAAATAATTTCCCTCAGGTCCTATGTCATCTTTGGGGATGCTGTGTGGAGGATTTCTTTTAGGAAAGGAAGGAGATGAGAGTTCTGGGAAGGAAAAGGGTTTAAGGGGTGGGTAGGAATCTGGGGTTCAGTGTGTCCTGGGCATCCGCCTCCAAGACCTAGACAGACCTCACCCCATGAACCCGGGCACCCCTACTAAATCACCAAACGTAGCGAACCACTTGGGGTGACCTATGGCAGAGGTGTTGGTTAACCAATGAAGGTCAACTTTGGGGATTTGTATTTCTACATAACATTATATACAACGGGTACCCGGCATGCGTTGCAACATAACTGTAACCTCGGGGTCAACTTAACTGTAATGGTTATATTCCAAGTTCCGGGAAACTACATTATAATTCAAGCGCCTTGCAAACGCATGCACTGTATTATAACATTATATACAACGGGTACCCGGCATGCGTTGCAACATCACTGTAATCTCGGGGATGGTTCCATTCCAAGTTCCGCGAAACTACATTATAATGCCAGCGCGTTGCAAACGCCTGCACTATATTATAACATTATATACAACGGGTACCCGGCATGCGTTGCAAGATCACTGTAACCTCGGGGATGGTTCCATTCCAAGTTCCGCGAAACTACATTATAATGCCAGCGCGTTGCAAACGCCTGCACTATATTATAACATTATATACAACGGGTACCCGGCATGCGTTGCAAGGCACTGTAACCTCCGGGTCCACTTAACTTAACTGTAATGGTTCCATCCCAATTCCTGGGAAATTACGTTTTATTGCAAGCGCCAGCACTACAGTACATTATATACAACGGGTACCCGGCATGCGTTGCAAGATCACTGTCACCTCGGGGTAAACTTAACCGTAATGGTTCCATTCCAAGTTCCGTGAAACTACATAATAATGCAAGCACCTTTCAAACGCCTGCACTATATTATAACATTATATACAACGGGTACCCGGCATGCGTTGCAAGATCACTGTAACCTCGGGGATGGTTCCATTCCAAGTTCCGCGAAACTACATTATAATGCCAGCGCGTTGCAAACGCCTGCACTATATTATAACATTATATACAACGGGTATCCGGCATGCGTTGCAAGATCACTGTAACCTCGGGGATGGTTCAATTCCAAGTTCCGGGAAACTACATTATGATGCAAGCGCCTTGCAAATGCCTTTACTATATTATAACATTATGTACGACGGGTACCCGGCATGCGTTGCAAGATCACTGTAACCTCGGGGATGGTTCCATTCCACGTTCAGGGAAACTACTATTATAACATTATATACAACGGGCACCCGGCATGCGTTGCAAGGTCACTGTAACCTCAGGTTTCTTCATATATTTAATTTAACACACACTCCTCCTCGCTTCATCCATGTTCACACGTCAAATCGCATAGTGTTTTAACCCGTCAGTTGCTTCTGCAACGGGCAAAACCTAGTATATATAGTATTGTTTGGTTTTGGGAGAGGTCTTTTTCCGCGCACTTTTTGGTTGACGCAAAAACGACCAGTACGCCCTTTGCGTTTCACCCACCTCAAGGTTCACTTTCGGTTGAAGCAAATTGGGACTGAAAACTGTAAGCAAATTTTTTTCGACAAAATGAAATATATACAGGGATTTATTCTCCGATACGAATCGGCGGCGAAAACTAGAAGCTCTACTCGAATCACTCGATTCGGCTCGGTTGTATTTCCCGCCGACAGATAGCGTTTCAAAAAAAAAATGACAAAAAAAGACTTAGCATTTTCCTCAAAGGAAAATGCTAGGTCTATGGTCAAAATCTTAGATGTCAAATTTTTAGCCTAACAAAACGGAACTCTCGGCGGTTTCGGTCGTTGTTTTTCGGAAAACGACATTACCGCCGAAAAAACCGATTCCGGGCTAGATGTTTTTTGAAAATACGATAGCCGGATAGATTCCGCAACTTTTAACACCAATAAAACATATGATTCTCATATAAAATACGTCAGGAGATGCTGACGAAACACGAAATTTTCCGAAAAAAAATCATCAAAATACGCGCTCACAGATTCCATCGGAAGTTTAAATATTCCTGGCCAGTTCAAATTAATACGTTTTTCATTCGGGGTAGGTACCTACTTATTTCGGTAGTATTGCAAATATGATGAAAAAAGCTAAGATTGCCGGAATCTAAGGAAATGCGCAGGTACCTACCTGAATGGGTACCTACACAACGAATTAGGTTTTAATGCAATAAATACTACGGTAAGGTTGTTTCGATGATACAGAATAATGGAACTTTTTTTAAGTTAATTTTCACGTTCTGTGATGGTTCTACTCAAATTCTATTGTTTTATCATTACAGACCAGTTACATCACAAAACTGAAATAATTACAGAACTCGAACGGAACTTTATAGAACTGAAAATTTACTAGAAAAATTTAAAGAATTGTCAATTTTTTTTATTAATTATTATTTTTTATTTTTAAGTGTGTTCTATTTGAACATTGTTAAATAAAAAAAAAAAAAATATATATATATATATATATATATATACATTACGCGTGTTCTAGGTAGGTACTTACTTGCGGGGACTTTTTTCATTTAAAAATCAAAACATGATATTGAATGAATTTATTTATAGTGAAAATTATTTTATGCTCAACAGCATAATGGCGTCGTTTTGGTGAAATATTACAACAAAGTACCTACTTAGTACTTACACTTGCAAAATGAAATACAATACAACTACAATAGTGAGCTCCGGCATAATGAAATTTTGCACTGCTAAACCGTGCAACCGATTGTTATTATTAATGGACTATTTGTGCGTAAATAAATTAATTATATACAGCGGGTACCCGGCATGCGTTGCGAGGCCACTTTAACTTCGGGGTCAACTAAACCGTAATGGTTCCCTACCAAGTCCCGGGAAACAACATTATAAAATTATGCACTTTATAAAATTATATACAACGGGTACCCGGCATGCGTTGCAAGGCCACTTTAACCTAAGGGTCAACTAAACTGTAATGGTTCCATCCCAAGTCCCCGGAAACTACATAATAATGCAAGCGCCTGCACTATGTAACATTATATACAACGGGTACCCGGCGTGCGTTGCAAGGTCACTGTAACCTAGGAGTCAACTTTACTGTAATGGTTTCATCCCGATTCCCGGGAAATAAAATTTTAATGCAAGCGCCTGCAATTTATAACATAATATACAACGGGTACACGGCATGCGTTGCAAGGTCACTGTAACTTCGGGGTCAACTTAACTGTAATGGTTCCATCCCAATTCCCGGGAAATAACATTTTAAAGCAAGTGCCTGCAATATATAACATGATATACAACGGTTACTCGGCATGCGTTGCAAGGTCACTGTAACCTCGGGATCAACTTAACTGTAATGGTTCCATTCCAATTCCTGGGAAATTACATTTTAATGCAAGCGCTGCACTACATAACATTATATACAACGGGTACCCGGCATGCGTTGCAAGGCCACTGTGAACTCAGGTTTCTTCATATATTTAATTTAACACACACTCCTCCTCGCTTCATCCACGTTCACACGTCAAATCGCATAGTGTCTTAACCCGTCAGTTGCTTCTGCAACGGGCAAAACCTAGTATATATAGTATTGTTTGGTTTTGGGAGAGGTCTTTTTCCGCGCACTTTTTGGTTGACGCAAAAACGACCAGTACGCCCTTTGCGTTTCACCCACCTCAAGGTTCACTTTCGGTTGAAGCAAATTGGGACTGAAAACTGTAAGCAAATTTTTTTCGACAAAATGAAATATATACAGGGATTTATTCTCCGATACGAATCGGCGGCGAAAACTAGAAGCTCTACTCGAATCACTCGATTCGGCTCGGTTGTATTTCCCGCCGACAGATAGCGTTTCAAAAAAAAAATGACAAAAAAAGACTTAGCATTTTCCTCAAAGGAAAATGCTAGGTCTATGGTCAAAATCTTAGATGTCAAATTTTTAGCCTAACAAAACGGAACTCTCGGCGGTTTCGGTCGTTGTTTTTCGGAAAACGACATTACCGCCGAAAAAACCGATTCCGGGCTAGATGTTTTTTGAAAATACGATAGCCGGATAGATTCCGCAACTTTTAACACCAATAAAACATATGATTCTCATATAAAATACGTCAGGAGATGCTGACGAAACACGAAATTTTCCGAAAAAAAATCATCAAAATACGCGCTCACAGATTCCATCGGAAGTTTAAATATTCCTGGCCAGTTCAAATTAATACGTTTTTCATTCGGGGTAGGTACCTACTTATTTCGGTAGTATTGCAAATATGATGAAAAAAGCTAAGATTGCCGGAATCTAAGGAAATGCGCAGGTACCTACCTGAATGGGTACCTACACAACGAATTAGGTTTTAATGCAATAAATACTACGGTAAGGTTGTTTCGATGATACAGAATAATGGAACTTTTTTTAAGTTAATTTTCACGTTCTGTGATGGTTCTACTCAAATTCTATTGTTTTATCATTACAGACCAGTTACATCACAAAACTGAAATAATTACAGAACTCGAACGGAACTTTATAGAACTGAAAATTTACTAGAAAAGTTTAAAGAATTGTCAATTTTTTTTATTAATTATTATTTTTTATTTTTAAGTGTGTTCTATTTGAACATTGTTAAATAAAAAAAAAAATATATATATATATATATATACATTACGCGTGTTCTAGGTAGGTACTTACTTGCGGGGACTTTTTTCATTTAAAAATCAAAACATGATATTGAATGAATTTATTTATAGTGAAAATTATTTTATGCTCAACAGCATAATGGCGTCGTTTTGGTGAAATATTACAACAAAGTACCTACTTAGTACTTACACTTGCAAAATGAAATACAATACAACTACAATAGTGAGCTCCGGCATAATGAAATTTTGCACTGCTAAACCGTGCAACCGATTGTTATTATTAATGGACTATTTGTGCGTAAATAAATTAATTATATACAGCGGGTACCCGGCATGCGTTGCGAGGCCACTTTAACTTCGGGGTCAACTAAACCGTAATGGTTCCCTACCAAGTCCCGGGAAACAACATTATAAAATTATGCACTTTATAAAATTATATACAACGGGTACCCGGCATGCGTTGCAAGGCCACTTTAACCTAAGGGTCAACTAAACTGTAATGGTTCCATCCCAAGTCCCCGGAAACTACATAATAATGCAAGCGCCTGCACTATGTAACATTATATACAACGGGTACCCGGCGTGCGTTGCAAGGTCACTGTAACCTAGGAGTCAACTTTACTGTAATGGTTTCATCCCGATTCCCGGGAAATAAAATTTTAATGCAAGCGCCTGCAATTTATAACATAATATACAACGGGTACACGGCATGCGTTGCAAGGTCACTGTAACTTCGGGGTCAACTTAACTGTAATGGTTCCATCCCAATTCCCGGGAAATAACATTTTAAAGCAAGTGCCTGCAATATATAACATGATATACAACGGTTACTCGGCATGCGTTGCAAGGTCACTGTAACCTCGGGATCAACTTAACTGTAATGGTTCCATTCCAATTCCTGGGAAATTACATTTTAATGCAAGCGCTGCACTACATAACATTATATACAACGGGTACCCGGCATGCGTTGCAAGGCCACTGTGAACTCAGGTTTCTTCATATATTTAATTTAACACACACTCCTCCTCGCTTCATCCACGTTCACACGTCAAATCGCATAGTGTCTTAACCCGTCAGTTGCTTCTGCAACGGGCAAAACCTAGTATATATAGTATTGTTTGGTTTTGGGGTAGGTCGGGAAAAGGTCACTTTTTCGTCGACGCAAAAAACGACCAGTACGCCCTTTGCGTTTCACCCACCTCAAGGTTCACTTTCGGTTGAAGCAAATTCCGAATGGAAACTGGGGGTAATTTTTTTCCGACAAAATGAAATATATACAGGGATTTATTCTCCGATACGAATCGGCGGCGAAAACTAGAAGCTCTACTCGAATCACTCGATTATATTTCCCGCCGACAGACGGCGTTTGAAAAAAAAAAATTTAGGAAAAAACCCGCTAATTTCACAAAGGAAAATGCTATATAGGACTATTGACATAGGTCAGGATCTCAGATGTCAAATTTTTAGCCTAACAAAACGGAACTCTCGGCGGTTTCGGTCGTTGTTTTTCGAAAAACGACATTACCGCCGAAAAACCGATTCCGGGCTAGATGTTTTTTGAAAATACGATAGCCGGATAGATTCCGCAACTTTTAACACCAATAAAACATATGATTCTCATATAAAATACGTCAGGAGATGCTGACAAAACTCGAAATTTTCCGAAAAAAAATCATCAAAATACGCGCTCACAGATTCCATCGGAAGTTTAAATATTTGCTGGCCAGTCAAATTAACACGTTTTTCATTCGGGGTAGGTACCTACTTATTTCGGTAGTATTGCAAATATGATGAAAAAAGCTAAGATTGCCGGAATCTAAGGAAATGCGCAGGCACCTACCTGAATGGGTACCTACACAACGAATTAGGTTTTAATGCAATAAATACTAAGGTAAGGTTGTTTCGATGATACAGAATAATTGAACTTTTTTAAAGTTAATTTTCACGTTCTGTGATGGTTCTACTCAAATTCTATTGTTTTATCATTACAGACCAGTTACATCACAAAACTGAAATAATTACAGAACTCGAACGGAACTTTATAGAACTGAAAATTTACTAGAAAAATTTAAAGAATTGTCAATTTTTTTATTAATTATTTTTTTTATTTTTAAGTGTGTTCTATTTGAACATTGTATATATATATACATTACGCGTGTTCTAGGTAGGTACTTACTTGCGGGGACTTTTTTCATTTAAAAATCAAAACATGATATTGAATGAATTTATTTGTAGTGAAAATTATTTTATGCTCAACAGCATAATGGCGTCGTTTTGGTGAAATATTACAACAAAGTACCTACTTAGTACTTACACTTGCAAAATGAAATACAATACAACTACAATAGTGAGCTCCGGCATAATGATATTTTGCACTGCTAAACCGTGCAACCGATTGTTATTGTTAATGGACTATTTGTGCGTAAATAAATTAATTATATACAGCGGGTACCCGGCATGCGTTGCGAGGCCACTTTAACTTCGGGGTCAACTAAACCGTAATGGTTCCCTACCAAGTCCCGGGAAACAACATTATAAAATTATGCACTTTATAAAATTATATACAACGGGTACCCGGCATGCGTTGCAAGGCCGCTTTAACCTCGGGGTCAATAAAACTGTAATGTTTCCATCCGAAGTCCTGGGAAACTACATTATAATGCAAGCGCCTGCACTATGTAACATTATATACTACGGGTACCCGGCATGCGTTGCAAGGCCACTTTAACCTCAGGGTCAACTAAACTCTAATGGTTCCATCCCAAGTCCCCGGAAACTACATTATAATGCAAGCGCCTGCACTATATAACATTATATACAACGGGTACCCGGCATGCGTTGCAAGGTCACTGTAACCTAGGGGTCAACTTTACTGTAATGGTTTCACCCCAATTCCCGGGAAATAAAATTTTAATGCAAGCGCCTGCAATTTATAACATAATATACAACGGGTACACGGCATGCGTTGCAAGGTCACTGTAACCTCGGGGTCAACTTAACTGTAATGGTTCCATCCCAATTCCCGGGAAATAACATTTTAAAGCAAGCGCCTGCACTATATAACATTATATACAACGGGTACCCGGTATGCGTTGCAAAGTCACTGTAACCTAGGGGTCAACTTTACTGTAATGGTTTCATCCCGATTCCCGGGAAATAAAATTTTAATGCAAGCGCCTGCAATTTATAACATAATATACAACGGTTACTCGGCATGCGTTGCAAGGTCACTGTAACCTCGGGGTCAACTTAACTGTAATGGTTCCATTCCAATTCCTGGGAAATTACATTTTAATGC
>OU862926.1:37951967-38016967 GCA_917880885.1 Limnephilus marmoratus
AAACATATGATTCTCATATAAAATACGTCAGGAGATGCTGACAAAACTCGAAATTTTCCGAAAAAAAAATCACCAAAATACGTGCTCACAGATTCCATCGGAAGTTTAAATATTCCTGGCCAGTTCAAATTAACACGTTTTTCATTCGGGGTAGGTACCTACTTATTTCGGTAGTATTGCAAATATGATGAAAAAAAGCTAAGATTGCCGGAATCTAAGGAAATGCGCAGGTACCTACCTGAATGGGTACCTACACAACGAATTAGGTTTTAATGCAATAAATACTAAGGTAAGGTTGTTTCGATGATACTAAATAATTCAATTTTTTTTTAAAGTTAATTTTCACGTTCTTGTGTTGGTTCTACTCAAATTCTGTTTTTTCTCAATAAAGGCCAGTTACATCACAAAACTGAAATAATTACGAACTTTCTAGAACTGAAAATTGACAAGAAAAATTTTTAAAATTGTCAATTCTTTTTTTTAAACAACCCAGCCTTATTATTTTTATGTTATGTTAATGTTAAATGTGCAGATTATTTATGAATAAAGCGTGGTTCTATTTGGATATTGTGAAATAACAAAAAAATATATATATTACGCGGTTCTAGGTAGGTACTTTCTTGCAGGGGACTTTTTTCCTTTAAAAATAAAACATGATATTGAATAAAATTATTTGTGCTGAAAAGAAGTTTTTATAAAATTATTTTATGCTCAACAACATAATGGCGTCGTTTTGGTGAAATATTACAACAAAGTAGCCTACTCAGTACTTACAATACAACTACAGAATAGTGAGCTCCGGTATCATGAAAGTATGCACTGCTAAACCGTTCTTCCGATTGCGACGAAACTTTGGGGGAGCGGTCGACTACCTGTTCCCTTGTAGGCGCTCATTCCTCGCTTCATCCGCATTCAGACATCGTTTTTTCTTCATATATTTAATTTAACACACACTCCTGCTCGCTTCGTCTTTTAGGGAAACGAAGGAGAGAAGAGTTCTGGGAAGGAAAAGGGTTTAAAGGGTGGGTAGGAATCTGAGGTTCAGTGTGTCCTGATCATCAGACCTAGACACACCTCATCCCATGAACCCGGGGCACCCCTGCTAAATCACTAAGCGTAGCGAATCACCTAGGGTGACCTATGGCAGAGGTGTTGGTTAAAAAGGGGGGGGGAGGAAAACCAGGGAGGGGGGAGGGTAACCTGGGAAGGGGGAGGGGAACCGGGAGGGGGTTTTGCGGGATGGAGGAAGGGGGGGGGGGGGGGGGGGGAGTAGAGTACGCTATGAAAGAATATTTTTCTGTTCTTTTTTTTACTCGAATAAAACAAAATTTTAAAAGGATAAATACCAGGAGTGCAGAACTAAGCAAGGGAAAATATATTAAGAACATGTATTTTTCAATTATTTCTGGCTTTTTGGGAAAGGTGAATTTATATGCTTTTAATTATTTTTTTTTACATGAGCTCCACACAGGAAGCCGTGGTGAAAATAATTTCCCTCAGGTCCTATGTCATCTTTGGGGATGCTGTGTGGAGGATTTCTTTTAGGAAAGGAAGGAGATGAGAGTTCTGGGAAGGAAAAGGGTTTAAGGGGTGGGTAGGAATCTGGGGTTCAGTGTGTCCTGGGCATCCGCCTCCAAGACCTAGACAGACCTCACCCCATGAACCCGGGCACCCCTACTAAATCACCAAACGTAGCGAACCACTTGGGGTGACCTATGGCAGAGGTGTTGGTTAACCAATGAAGGTCAACTTTGGGGATTTGTATTTCTACATAACATTATATACAACGGGTACCCGGCATGCGTTGCAACATAACTGTAACCTCGGGGTCAACTTAACTGTAATGGTTATATTCCAAGTTCCGGGGAAACTACATTATAATTCAAGCGCCTTGCAAACGCAATGCACTGTATTATAACATTATATACAACGGGTACCCGGCATGCGTTGCAACATCACTGTAATCTCGGGGATGGTTCCATTCCAAGTTCCGCGAAACTACATTATAATGCCAGCGCGTTGCAAACGCCTGCACTATATTATAACATTATATACAACGGGTACCCGGCATGCGTTGCAAGATCACTGTAACCTCGGGGATGGTTCCATTCCAAGTTCGCGAAACTACATTATAATGCCAGCGCGTTGCAAACGCCTGCACTATATTATAACATTATATACAACGGGTACCCGGCATGCGTTGCAAGGCACTGTAACCTCCGGGTCCACTTAACTTAACTGTAATGGTTCCATCCCAATTCCTGGGAAATTACGTTTTATTGCAAGCGCCAGCACTACAGTACATTATATACAACGGGTACCCGGCATGCGTTGCAAGATCACTGTCACCTCGGGGTAAACTTAACCGTAATGGTTCCATTCCAAGTTCCGTGAAACTACATAATAATGCAAGCACCTTTCAAACGCCTGCACTATATTATAACATTATATACAACGGGTACCCGGCATGCGTTGCAAGATCACTGTAACCTCGGGGATGGTTCCATTCCAAGTTCCGCGAAACTACATTATAATGCCAGCGCGTTGCAAACGCCTGCACTATATTATAACATTATATACAACGGGTATCCGGCATGCGTTGCAAGATCACTGTAACCTCGGGATGGTTCAATTCCAAGTTCCGGGAAACTACATTATGATGCAAGCGCCTTGCAAATGCCTTTACTATATTATAACATTATGTACGACGGGTACCAGGCATGCGTTGCAAGATCACTGTAACCTCGGGGATGGTTCCATTCCACGTTCAGGGAAAACTACTATTATAACATTATATACAACGGGCACCCGGCATGCGTTGCAAGGTCACTGTAACCTCAGGTTTCTTCATATATTTAATTTAACACACACTCCTCCTCGCTTCATCCATGTTCACACGTCAAATCGCATAGTGTTTTAACCCGTCAGTTGCTTCTGCAACGGGCAAAAACCTAGTATATATAGTATTGTTTGGTTTTGGGAGAGGTCTTTTTCCGCGCACTTTTTGGTTGACGCAAAAACGACCAGTACGCCCTTTGCGTTTCACCCACCTCAAGGTTCACTTTCGGTTGAAGCAAATTGGGACTGAAAACTGTAAGCAAATTTTTTTCGACAAAATGAAATATATACAGGGATTTATTCTCCGATACGAATCGGCGGCGAAAACTAGAAGCTCTACTCGAATCACTCGATTCGGCTCGGTTGTATTTCCCGCCGACAGATAGCGTTTCAAAAAAAAAATGACAAAAAAAGACTTAGCATTTTCCTCAAAGGAAAATGCTAGGTCTATGGTCAAAATCTTAGATGTCAAATTTTTAGCCTAACAAAACGGAACTCTCGGCGGTTTCGGTCGTTGTTTTTCGGAAAACGACATTACCGCCGAAAAACCGATTCCGGGCTAGATGTTTTTTGAAAATACGATAGCCGGATAGATTCCGCAACTTTTAACACCAATAAAACATATGATTCTCATATAAAATACGTCAGGAGATGCTGACGAAACACGAAATTTTCCGAAAAAAAATCATCAAAATACGCGCTCACAGATTCCATCGGAAGTTTAAATATTCCTGGCCAGTTCAAATTAATACGTTTTTCATTCGGGGTAGGTACCTACTTATTTCGGTAGTATTGCAAATATGATGAAAAAAGCTAAGATTGCCGGAATCTAAGGAAATGCGCAGGTACCTACCTGAATGGGTACCTACACAACGAATTAGGTTTTAATGCAATAAATACTACGGTAAGGTTGTTTCGATGATACAGAATAATGGAACTTTTTTTAAGTTAATTTTCACGTTCTGTGATGGTTCTACTCAAATTCTATTGTTTTATCATTACAGACCAGTTACATCACAAAACTGAAATAATTACAGAACTCGAACGGAACTTTATAGAACTGAAAATTTACTAGAAAAATTTAAAGAATTGTCAATTTTTTTTATTAATTATTATTTTTTATTTTTAAGTGTGTTCTATTTGAACATTGTTAAATAAAAAAAAAAAAATATATATATATATATATATATATATACATTACGCGTGTTCTAGGTAGGTACTTACTTGCGGGGACTTTTTTCATTTAAAAATCAAAACATGATATTGAATGAATTTATTTATAGTGAAAATTATTTTATGCTCAACAGCATAATGGCGTCGTTTTGGTGAAATATTACAACAAAGTACCTACTTAGTACTTACACTTGCAAAATGAAATACAATACAACTACAATAGTGAGCTCCGGCATAATGAAATTTTGCACTGCTAAACCGTGCAACCGATTGTTATTATTAATGGACTATTTGTGCGTAAATAAATTAATTATATACAGCGGGTACCCGGCATGCGTTGCGAGGCCACTTTAACTTCGGGGTCAACTAAACCGTAATGGTTCCCTACCAAGTCCCGGGAAACAACATTATAAAATTATGCACTTTATAA
Source organism: Limnephilus marmoratus (assembly GCA_917880885.1). Lineage (NCBI taxonomy): Eukaryota > Metazoa > Arthropoda > Insecta > Trichoptera > Limnephilidae > Limnephilus > Limnephilus marmoratus. The sequence goes on from OU862926.1 coordinate 37,956,409, forward strand.
AATTATATACAACGGGTACCCGGCATGCGTTGCAAGGCCACTTTAACCTAAGGGTCAACTAAACTGTAATGGTTCCATCCCAAGTCCCCGGAAACTACATAATAATGCAAGCGCCTGCACTATGTAACATTATATACAACGGGTACCCGGCGTGCGTTGCAAGGTCACTGTAACCTAGGAGTCAACTTTACTGTAATGGTTTCATCCCGATTCCCGGGAAATAAAATTTTAATGCAAGCGCCTGCAATTTATAACATAATATACAACGGGTACACGGCATGCGTTGCAAGGTCACTGTAACTTCGGGGTCAACTTAACTGTAATGGTTCCATCCCAATTCCCGGGAAATAACATTTTAAAGCAAGTGCCTGCAATATATAACATGATATACAACGGTTACTCGGCATGCGTTGCAAGGTCACTGTAACCTCGGGATCAACTTAACTGTAATGGTTCCATTCCAATTCCTGGGAAATTACATTTTAATGCAAGCGCTGCACTACATAACATTATATACAACGGGTACCCGGCATGCGTTGCAAGGCCACTGTGAACTCAGGTTTCTTCATATATTTAATTTAACACACACTCCTCCTCGCTTCATCCACGTTCACACGTCAAATCGCATAGTGTCTTAACCCGTCAGTTGCTTCTGCAACGGGCAAAACCTAGTATATATAGTATTGTTTGGTTTTGGGAGAGGTCTTTTTCCGCGCACTTTTTGGTTGACGCAAAAACGACCAGTACGCCCTTTGCGTTTCACCCACCTCAAGGTTCACTTTCGGTTGAAGCAAATTGGGACTGAAAACTGTAAGCAAATTTTTTTCGACAAAATGAAATATATACAGGGATTTATTCTCCGATACGAATCGGCGGCGAAAACTAGAAGCTCTACTCGAATCACTCGATTCGGCTCGGTTGTATTTCCCGCCGACAGATAGCGTTTCAAAAAAAAAATGACAAAAAAAGACTTAGCATTTTCCTCAAAGGAAAATGCTAGGTCTATGGTCAAAATCTTAGATGTCAAATTTTTAGCCTAACAAAACGGAACTCTCGGCGGTTTCGGTCGTTGTTTTTCGGAAAACGACATTACCGCCGAAAAACCGATTCCGGGCTAGATGTTTTTTGAAAATACGATAGCCGGATAGATTCCGCAACTTTTAACACCAATAAAACATATGATTCTCATATAAAATACGTCAGGAGATGCTGACGAAACACGAAATTTTCCGAAAAAAAATCATCAAAATACGCGCTCACAGATTCCATCGGAAGTTTAAATATTCCTGGCCAGTTCAAATTAATACGTTTTTCATTCGGGGTAGGTACCTACTTATTTCGGTAGTATTGCAAATATGATGAAAAAAGCTAAGATTGCCGGAATCTAAGGAAATGCGCAGGTACCTACCTGAATGGGTACCTACACAACGAATTAGGTTTTAATGCAATAAATACTACGGTAAGGTTGTTTCGATGATACAGAATAATGGAACTTTTTTTAAGTTAATTTTCACGTTCTGTGATGGTTCTACTCAAATTCTATTGTTTTATCATTACAGACCAGTTACATCACAAAACTGAAATAATTACAGAACTCGAACGGAACTTTATAGAACTGAAAATTTACTAGAAAAGTTTAAAGAATTGTCAATTTTTTTTATTAATTATTATTTTTTATTTTTAAGTGTGTTCTATTTGAACATTGTTAAATAAAAAAAAAAATATATATATATATATATATACATTACGCGTGTTCTAGGTAGGTACTTACTTGCGGGGACTTTTTTCATTTAAAAATCAAAACATGATATTGAATGAATTTATTTATAGTGAAAATTATTTTATGCTCAACAGCATAATGGCGTCGTTTTGGTGAAATATTACAACAAAGTACCTACTTAGTACTTACACTTGCAAAATGAAATACAATACAACTACAATAGTGAGCTCCGGCATAATGAAATTTTGCACTGCTAAACCGTGCAACCGATTGTTATTATTAATGGACTATTTGTGCGTAAATAAATTAATTATATACAGCGGGTACCCGGCATGCGTTGCGAGGCCACTTTAACTTCGGGGTCAACTAAACCGTAATGGTTCCCTACCAAGTCCCGGGAAACAACATTATAAAATTATGCACTTTATAAAATTATATACAACGGGTACCCGGCATGCGTTGCAAGGCCACTTTAACCTAAGGGTCAACTAAACTGTAATGGTTCCATCCCAAGTCCCCGGAAACTACATAATAATGCAAGCGCCTGCACTATGTAACATTATATACAACGGGTACCCGGCGTGCGTTGCAAGGTCACTGTAACCTAGGAGTCAACTTTACTGTAATGGTTTCATCCCGATTCCCGGGAAATAAAATTTTAATGCAAGCGCCTGCAATTTATAACATAATATACAACGGGTACACGGCATGCGTTGCAAGGTCACTGTAACTTCGGGGTCAACTTAACTGTAATGGTTCCATCCCAATTCCCGGGAAATAACATTTTAAAGCAAGTGCCTGCAATATATAACATGATATACAACGGTTACTCGGCATGCGTTGCAAGGTCACTGTAACCTCGGGATCAACTTAACTGTAATGGTTCCATTCCAATTCCTGGGAAATTACATTTTAATGCAAGCGCTGCACTACATAACATTATATACAACGGGTACCCGGCATGCGTTGCAAGGCCACTGTGAACTCAGGTTTCTTCATATATTTAATTTAACACACACTCCTCCTCGCTTCATCCACGTTCACACGTCAAATCGCATAGTGTCTTAACCCGTCAGTTGCTTCTGCAACGGGCAAAACCTAGTATATATAGTATTGTTTGGTTTTGGGGTAGGTCGGGAAAAGGTCACTTTTTCGTCGACGCAAAAACGACCAGTACGCCCTTTGCGTTTCACCCACCTCAAGGTTCACTTTCGGTTGAAGCAAATTCCGAATGGAAACTGGGGGTAATTTTTTTCCGACAAAATGAAATATATACAGGGATTTATTCTCCGATACGAATCGGCGGCGAAAACTAGAAGCTCTACTCGAATCACTCGATTATATTTCCCGCCGACAGACGGCGTTTGAAAAAAAAAATTTAGGAAAAAACCCGCTAATTTCACAAAGGAAAATGCTATATAGGACTATTGACATAGGTCAGGATCTCAGATGTCAAATTTTTAGCCTAACAAAACGGAACTCTCGGCGGTTTCGGTCGTTGTTTTTCGAAAAAACGACATTACCGCCGAAAAACCGATTCCGGGCTAGATGTTTTTTGAAAATACGATAGCCGGATAGATTCCGCAACTTTTAACACCAATAAAACATATGATTCTCATATAAAATACGTCAGGAGATGCTGACAAAACTCGAAATTTTCCGAAAAAAAATCATCAAAATACGCGCTCACAGATTCCATCGGAAGTTTAAATATTTGCTGGCCAGTCAAATTAACACGTTTTTCATTCGGGGTAGGTACCTACTTATTTCGGTAGTATTGCAAATATGATGAAAAAAGCTAAGATTGCCGGAATCTAAGGAAATGCGCAGGCACCTACCTGAATGGGTACCTACACAACGAATTAGGTTTTAATGCAATAAATACTAAGGTAAGGTTGTTTCGATGATACAGAATAATTGAACTTTTTTAAAGTTAATTTTCACGTTCTGTGATGGTTCTACTCAAATTCTATTGTTTTATCATTACAGACCAGTTACATCACAAAACTGAAATAATTACAGAACTCGAACGGAACTTTATAGAACTGAAAATTTACTAGAAAAATTTAAAGAATTGTCAATTTTTTTATTAATTATTTTTTTTATTTTTAAGTGTGTTCTATTTGAACATTGTATATATATATACATTACGCGTGTTCTAGGTAGGTACTTACTTGCGGGGACTTTTTTCATTTAAAAATCAAAACATGATATTGAATGAATTTATTTGTAGTGAAAATTATTTTATGCTCAACAGCATAATGGCGTCGTTTTGGTGAAATATTACAACAAAGTACCTACTTAGTACTTACACTTGCAAAATGAAATACAATACAACTACAATAGTGAGCTCCGGCATAATGATATTTTGCACTGCTAAACCGTGCAACCGATTGTTATTGTTAATGGACTATTTGTGCGTAAATAAATTAATTATATACAGCGGGTACCCGGCATGCGTTGCGAGGCCACTTTAACTTCGGGGTCAACTAAACCGTAATGGTTCCCTACCAAGTCCCGGGAAACAACATTATAAAATTATGCACTTTATAAAATTATATACAACGGGTACCCGGCATGCGTTGCAAGGCCGCTTTAACCTCGGGGTCAATAAAACTGTAATGTTTCCATCCGAAGTCCTGGGAAACTACATTATAATGCAAGCGCCTGCACTATGTAACATTATATACTACGGGTACCCGGCATGCGTTGCAAGGCCACTTTAACCTCAGGGTCAACTAAACTCTAATGGTTCCATCCCAAGTCCCCGGAAACTACATTATAATGCAAGCGCCTGCACTATATAACATTATATACAACGGGTACCCGGCATGCGTTGCAAGGTCACTGTAACCTAGGGGTCAACTTTACTGTAATGGTTTCACCCCAATTCCCGGGAAATAAAATTTTAATGCAAGCGCCTGCAATTTATAACATAATATACAACGGGTACACGGCATGCGTTGCAAGGTCACTGTAACCTCGGGGTCAACTTAACTGTAATGGTTCCATCCCAATTCCCGGGAAATAACATTTTAAAGCAAGCGCCTGCACTATATAACATTATATACAACGGGTACCCGGTATGCGTTGCAAAGTCACTGTAACCTAGGGGTCAACTTTACTGTAATGGTTTCATCCCGATTCCCGGGAAATAAAATTTTAATGCAAGCGCCTGCAATTTATAACATAATATACAACGGTTACTCGGCATGCGTTGCAAGGTCACTGTAACCTCGGGGTCAACTTAACTGTAATGGTTCCATTCCAATTCCTGGGAAATTACATTTTAATGCAAGCGCTGCACTACATAACATTATATACAACGGGTACCCGGCATGCGTTGCAAGATCACTGTAACCTCAGGTTTTTCATATATTTAATTTAACACACACTCTTCCTCGCTTCATCCACGTTCACACGTCAAATCGCATAGTGTTTAAACCCGTCAGTTGCTTCTGCAACGGGCAAAACCTAGTATATATATTAATGCTTGGTTTTGGGGTAGGTCGGGAAAAGCTCACTTTTTCGTCGACGCAAAAACGACCAGTACGCCCTTTGCGTTTCACCCACCTCAAGGTTCACTTTCGGTTGAAGCAAATTCCGAATGAAAACTGTAAGCACTTTTTTTTCGACAAAATGAAATATATACAGGGATTTATTCTCCGATACGAATCGGCGGCGAAAACTAGAAGCTCTACTCGAATCACTCGATTCGGCTCGGTTGTATTTCCCGCCGACAGATAGCGTTTCAAAAAAAAAATGACAAAAAAAGACTTAGCATTTTCCTCAAAGGAAAATGCTAGGTCTATGGTCAAAATCTTAGATGTCAAATTTTTAGCCTAACAAAACGGAACTCTCGGCGGTTTGGGTCGTTGTTTTTCGGAAAACGACATTGCCGCCGAAAAAACGATTCCGGGCTAGATGTTTTTAAAAAATACGAAAGCCGGAAAGATTCCGCAACTTTTGATAACAATAAAACATACGATTCTCATATAAAATACGTCAGGAGATGCAGACAAAACTCGAAATTTTCCGAAAAAAAATCATCAAAACACGCGCTCACAGATTCCATCGGAAGTTTAAATATTGGTGGCCAGTTAAAATTAACACGTTATTCATTCCGGGTAGGTACCTACTTATTTCGGTAGTATTGCAAATATGATGAAAAAAGCAAAGATTGCCGGAATCTAAGGAAATGCGCAGGTACCTACCTGAATGGGTACCTACACAACGAATTAGGTTTTCATGCAATAAATACTAAGGTAAGGTTATTTCGATGATACTGAATAATTGAACTTTTTTAAGTTAATTTTCACGTTCTGTTTTGGTTCTACTCAAATTCTGTTTTTTATCATTATAAGCCAGTTACATCACAAAACTGAAATAATTACAGAACTCGAACGGAACTTTCTAGAACTGAAAATTTACTTGAAAAATTTTAAGAATTGTCAATTTTTTTTTTATTAATTATTTTTTTTATTTTTAGGTGTGTTCTATTTGGACATTGTTAAATAAAAAAAATAATTACGCGTGTTCTAGGTAGGTACTTACTTGCAGGGACTTTTTTCATTTTAAAATCAAAACATGATATTGAATGAATTTATTTATAGTGAAAATTATTTTATGCTCAACAGCATAATGGCGTCGTTTTGGTGAAATATTACAACAAAGTACCTACTTAGTACTTACACTTGCAAAATGAAATACAATACAACTACAATAGTGAGCTCCGGCATAATGAAATTTTGCACTGCTAAACCGTGCAACCGATTGTTATTGTTATTGTTAATGGACTATTTGTGCGTAAATAAATTAATTATATACAGCGGGTACCCGGCATGCGTTGCGAGGCCACTTTAACTTCGGGGTCAACTAAACCGTAATGGTTCCCTACCAAGTCCCGGGAAACAACATTATAAAATTATGCACTTTATAAAATTATATACAACGGGTACCCGGCATGCGTTGCAAGGCCGCTTTAACCTCGGGGTCAATAAAACTGTAATGTTTCCATCCGAAGTCTTGGGAAACTACATTATAATGCAAGCGCCTGCACTATGTAACATTATATACAACGGGTACCCGGCATGCGTTGCAAGGCCACTTTAACCTCAGGGTCAACTAAACTGTAATGGTTCCATCCCAAGTCCCCGGAAACTACATAATAATGCAAGCGCCTGCACTATATAACATTATATACAACGGGTACCCGGCATGCGTTGCAAGGTCACTGTAACCTAGGGGTCAACTTTACTGTAATGGTTTCATCCCGATTCCCGGGAAATAAAATTTTAATGCAAGCGCCTGCAATTTATAACATAATATACAACGGGTACACGGCATGCGTTGCAAGGTCACTGTAACCTCGGGGTCAACTTAACTGTAATGGTTCCATCCCAATTCCCGGGAAATAATATTTTAAAGCAAGTGCCTGCAATATATAACATGATATACAACGGTTACTCGGCATGCGTTGCAAGGTCACTGTAACCTCGGGATCAACTTAACTGTAATGGTTCCATTCCAATTCCTGGGAAATTACATTTTAATGCAAGCGCTGCACTACATAACATTATATACAACGGGTACCCGGCATGCGTTGCAAGGCCACTGTGAACTCAGGTTTCTTCATATATTTAATTTAACACACACTCCTCCTCGCTTCATCCACGTTCACACGTCAAATCGCATAGTGTCTTAACCCGTCAGTTGCTTCTGCAACGGGCAAAACCTAGTATATATATTAATGCTTGGTTTTGGGGTAGGTCGGGAAAAGCTCACTTTTTCGTCGACGCAAAAACGACCAGTACGCCCTTTACGTTTCATCCACCTCAAGGTTCACTTTCGGTTGAAGCAAATTCCGAATGAAAACTGTAAGCACTTTTTTTTCGACAAAATGAAATATATACAGGGATTTATTCTCCGATACGAATCGGCGGCGAAAACTAGAAGCTCTACTCGAATCACTCGATTCGGCTCGGTTGTATTTCCCGCCGACAGATAGCGTTTCAAAAAAAAAATGACAAAAAAAGACTTAGCATTTTCCTCAAAGGAAAATGCTAGGTCTATGGTCAAAATCTTAGATGTCAAATTTTTAGCCTAACAAAACGGAACTCTCGGCGGTTTCGGTCGTTGTTTTCGGAAAACGACATTACCGCCGAAAAACCGATTCCGGGCTAGATGTTTTTTGAAAATACGATAGCCGGATAGATTCCGCAACTTTTAACACCAATAAAACATATGATTCTCATATAAAATACGTCAGGAGATGCTGACGAAACTCGAAATTTTCCGAAAAAAAATCATCAAAATACGCGCTCAAAGATTCCATCGGAAGTTTAAATATTGGTGGCCAGTTCAAATTAACACGCTATTCATTCGGGGTAGGTACCTACTTATTTCGGTAGTATTGCAAATATGATGAAAAAAGCAAATATTGCCGGAATCTAAGGAAACGCGCAGGTACCTACCTGAATGGGTACCTACACAACGAATTAGGTTTTAATGCAATAAATACTAAGGTAAGGTTGTTTCGATGATACTGAATAATTCAACTTTTTTTAAGTTAATTTTCACGTTCTGAGTTGCTTCTACTGAAATTCTGTTTTTTCTCAATATAGGCCAGTTACATCACAAAACTGAAATAATTACAGAACTCGAACGGAACTTTCTAGAACTGAAAATTTACTAGAAAATTTTTAAGAATTGACAATTTTTTTTTATTAATTATATTTTTTTTTTATAAGTGTGTTCTATTTGAACATTGTTAAATAAAAAAAATAATTACGCGTGTTCTAGGTAGGTACTTACTTCCAGGGACTTTTTTCATTTAAAAATCAAAACATGATATTGAATGAATTTATTTATAGTGAAAATTATTTTATGCTCAACAGCATAATGGCGTCGTTTTGGTGAAATATTACAACAAAGTACCTACTTAGTACTTACACTTGCAAAATGAAATACAATACAACTACAATAGTGAGCTCCGGCATAATGAAATTTTGCACTGCTAAACCGTGCAACCGATTGTTATTGTTAATGGACTATTTGTGCGTAAATAAATTAATTATATACAGCGGTACCCGGCATGCGTTGCGAGGCCACTTTAACTTCGGGGTCAACTAAACCGTAATGGTTCCCTACCAAGTCCCGGGAAACAACATTATAAAATTATGCACTTTATAAAATTATATATAACGGGTACCCGGCATGCGTTGCAAGGCCGCTTTAACCTCGGGGTCAATAAAACTGTAATGTTTCCATCCGAAGTCCTGGGAAACTATATTATAATGCAAGCGCCTGCACTATGTAACATTATATACTCCGGGTACCCGGCATGCGTTGCAAGGCCACTTTAACCTCGGGGTCAACTTAATTATAATGGTTCCATCCCAAGTACCGGGAAACTACATTATAATGCAAGCACCTGCACTATATAAAATTATATACAACGGGTACCCGGTATGCGTTGCAAGGCGACTTTAACCTAGGGGTCAACTTTACTGTAATGGTTTCATCCCGATTCCCGGGAAATAAGATTTTAATGCAAGCGCCTGCAATTTATAACATAATATACAACGGGTACACGGCATGCGTTGCAAGGTCACTGTAACCTCGGGGTCAACTTTACTGTAATGGTTCCATCCCAATTCCCGGGAAATAATATTTTAAAGCAAGTGCCTGCAATATATAACATGATATACAACGGTTACTCGGCATGCGTTGCAAGGTCACTGTAACCTCGGGATCAACTTAACTGTAATGGTTCCATTCCAATTCCTGGGAAATTACATTTTAATGCAAGCGCTGCACTACATAACATTATATACAACGGGTACCCGGCATGCGTTGCAAGGCCACTGTGAACTCAGGTTTCTTCATATATTTAATTTAACACACACTCCTCCTCGCTTCATCCACGTTCACACGTCAAATCGCATAGTGTCTTAACCCGTCAGTTGCTTCTGCAACGGGCAAAACCTAGTATATATTAATGCTTGGTTTTGGGGTAGGTCGGGAAAAGCTCACTTTTTCGTCGACGCAAAAACGACCAGTACGCCCTTTGCGTTTCACCCACCTCAAGGTTCACTTTCGGTTGAAGCAAATTCCGAATGGAAACTGGGGGTAATTTTTTTCCGACAAAATGAAATATATACAGGGATTTATTCTCCGATACGTATCGGCGGCGAAAACTAGAAGCTCTACTCGAATCACTCGATTATATTTCCCGCCGACAGACGGCGTTTGAAAAAAAAAATTTAGGAAAAAACCCGCTAATTTCACAAAGCAAAATGCTATATAGGACTATTGACATAGGTCAGGATCTCAGATGTCAAATTTTTAGCCTAACAAAACGGAACTCTCGGCGGTTTCGGTCGTTGTTTTTCGGAAAACGACACTACCGCCGAAAAAACCGATTCCGGGCTAGATGTTTTTTGAAAATACGATAGCCGGATAGATTCCGCAACTTTTAACACCAATAAAACATATGATTCTCATATAAAATACGTCAGGAGATGCTGACAAAACTCGAAATTTTCCGAAAAAAAATCATCAAAATACGCGCTCACAGATTCCATCGGAAGTTTAAATATTTGCTGGCCAGTCAAATTAACACGTTTTTCATTCGGGGTAGGTACCTACTTATTTCGGTAGTATTGCAAATATGATGAAAAAAGCTAAGATTGCCGGAATCTAAGGAAATGCGCAGGTACCTACCTGAATGGGTACCTACACGACGAATTAGGTTTTAATGCAATAAATACTAAGGTAAGGTTGTTTCGATGATACAGAATAATTGAACTTTTTTAAAGTTAATTTTCACGTTCTGTGATGGTTCTACTCAAATTCTATTGTTTTATCATTACAGACCAGTTACATCACAAAACTGAAATAATTACAGAACTCGAACGGAACTTTATAGAACTGAAAATTTACTAGAAAAATTTAAAGAATTGTCAATTTTTTTTATTAATTATTTTTTTTATTTTTAAGTGTGTTCTATTTGAACATTGTATATATATATACATTACGCGTGTTCTAGGTAGGTACTTACTTGCGGGGACTTTTCATTTAAAAATCAAAACATGATATTGAATGAATTTATTTGTAGTGAAAATTATTTTATGCTCAACAGCATAATGGCGTCGTTTTGGTGAAATATTACAACAAAGTACCTACTTAGTACTTACACTTGCAAAATGAAATACAATACAACTACAATAGTGAGCTCCGGCATAATGAAATTTTGCACTGCTAAACTGCGGTACCCGGCATGCGTTGCGAGGCCACTCGGGGTCAACTAAACCGTAATGGTTCCCTACCAAGTCCCGGGAAACAACATTATAAAATTATGCACTTTATAAAATTATATACAACGGGTACCCGGCATGCGTTGCAAGGCCGCTTTAACCTCGGGGTCAATAAAACTGTAATGTTTCCATCCGAAGTCCTGGGAAACTACATTATAATGCAAGCGCCTGCACTATGTAACATTATATACTACGGGTACCCGGCATGCGTTGCAAGGCCACTTTAACCTCAGGGTCAACTAAACTCTAATGGTTCCATCCCAAGTCCCCGGAAACTACATTATAATGCAAGCGCCTGCACTATATAACATTATATACAACGGGTACCCGGCATGCGTTGCAAGGTCACTGTAACCTAGGGGTCAACTTTACTGTAATGGTTTCATCCCGATTCCCGGGAAATAAAATTTTAGTGCAAGCGCCTTCAATTTATAACATAATATACAACGGGTACACGGCATGCGTTGCAAGGTCACTGTAACCTCGGGGTCAACTTAACTGTAATGGTTCCATCCCAATTCCCGGGAAATAACATTTTAAAGCAAGCGCCTGCACTATATAACATTATATACAACGGGTACCCGGTATGCGTTGCAAGGTCACTGTAACCTCGGGGTCAACTTTACTGTAATGGTTTCATCCCGATTCCCGGGAAATAAAATTTTAATGCAAGCGCCTGCAATTTATAACATAATATACAACGGTTACTCGGCATGCGTTGCAAGGTCACTGTAACCTCGGGGTCAACTTTACTGTAATGGTTCCATTCTAATTCCTGGGAAATTACATTTTAATGCAAGCGCTGCACTACATAACATTATATACAACGGGTACCCGGCATGCGTTGCAAGGTCACTGTAACCTCAGGTTTCTTCATATATTTAATTTAACACACACTCTTCCTCGCTTCATCCACGTTCACACGTCAAATCGCATAGTGTTTAAACCCGTCAGTTGCTTCTGCAACGGGCAAAACCTAGTATATATAGTATTGTTTAGTTTTGGGGTAGGTCGGGAAAAGCTCACTTTTTCGTCGACGCAAAAACGACCAGTACGCCCTTTGCGTTTCACCCACCTCAAGGTTCACTTTCGGTTGAAGCAAATTCCGAATGGAAACTGGGGGTAATTTTTTTCCGACAAAATGAAATATATACAGGGATTTATTCTCCGATATGAATCGGCGGCGAAAACTAGAAGCTCTACTCGAATCACTCGATTATATTTCCCGCCGACAGACGGCGTTTGAAAAAAAAAATTTAGGAAAAAACCCGCTAATTTCACAAAGGAAAATGCTATATAGGACTATTGACATAAGTCAGGATCTCAGATGTCAAATTTTTAGCCTAACAAAACGGAACTCTCGGCGGTTTCGGTCGTTGTTTTTCGGAAAACGACATTACCGCCGAAAAACCGATTCCGGGCTAGATGTTTTTTGAAAATACGATAGCCGGATAGATTCCACAACTTTTAACACCAATAAAACATATGATTCTCATATAAAATACGTCAGGAGATGCTGACAAAACTCGAAATTTTCCGAAAAAAAATCATCAAAATACGCGCTTACAGATTCCATCGGAAGTTTAAATATTTGCTGGCCAGTTCAAATTAACACGTTTTTCATTCGGGGTAGGTACCTACTTATTTCGGTAGTATTGCAAATATGATGAAAAAAGCTAAGATTGCCGGAATCTAAGGAAATGCGCAGGTACCTACCTGAATGGGTACCTACACAACGAATTAGGTTTTAATGCAATAAATACTAAGGTAAGGTTGTTTCGATGATACAAAATAATTGAACTTTTTTTAAGTTAATTTTCACGTTCTGTGATGGTTCTACTCAAATTCTATTGTTTTATCATTACAGACCAGTTACATCACAAAACTGAAATAATTACAGAACTCGAACGGAACTTTATAGAACTGAAAATTTACTAGAAAAATTTAAAGAATTGTCAATTTTTTTTATTAATTATTTTTTTTTATTTTTAAGTGTGTTCTATTTGAACATTGTATATATATATATACATTACGCGTGTTCTAGGTAGGTACTTACTTGCGGGGACTTTTTTCATTTAAAAATCAAAACATGATATTGAATGAATTTATTTGTAGTGAAAATTATTTTATGCTCAACAGCATAATGGCGTCGTTTTGGTGAAATATTACAACAAAGTACCTACTTAGTACTTACACTTGCAAAATGAAATACAATACAACTACAATAGTGAGCTCCGGCATAATGAAATTTTGCACTGCTAAACCGTGCAACCGATTGTTATTGTTAATGGACTATTTGTGCGTAAATAAATTAATTATAAACAGCGGGTACCCGGCATGCGTTGCGAGGCCACTTTAACTTCGGGGTCAACTAAACCGTAATGGTTCCCTACCAAGTCCCGGGAAACAACATTATAAAATTATGCACTTTATAAAATTATATACAACGGGTACCCGGCATCCGTTGCAAGGCCGCTTTAACCTCGGGGTCAATAAAACTGTAATGTTTCCATCCGAAGTCCTGGGAAACTACATTATAATGCAAGCGCCTGCACTATGTAACATTATATACTACGGGTACCCGGCATGCGTTGCAAGGCCACTTTAACCTCAGGGTCAACTAAACTCTAATGGTTCCATCCCAAGTCCCCGGAAACTACATTATAATGCAAGCGCCTGCACTATATAACATTATATACAACGGGTACCCGGCATGCGTTGCAAGGTCACTGTAACCTAGGGGTCAACTTTACTGTAATGGTTTCATCCCGATTCCCGGGAAATAAAATTTTAATGCAAGCGCCTGCAATTTATAACATAATATACAACGGGTACACGGCATGCGTTGCAAGGTCACTGTAACCTCGGGGTCAACTTAACTGTAATGGTTCCATCCCAATTCCCGCGAAATAACATTTTAAAGCAAGCGCCTGCACTATATAACATTATATACAACGGGTACCCGGTATGCGTTGCAAGGTCACTGTAACCTAGGGGTCAACTTTACTGTAATGGTTTCATCCCGATTCCCGGGAAATAAAATTTTAATGCAAGCGCCTGCAATTTATAACATAATATACAACGGTTACTCGGCATGCGTTGCAAGGTCACTGTAACCTCGGGGTCAACTTAACTGTAATGGTTCCATTCCAATTCCTGGGAAATTACATTTTAATGCAAGCGCTGCACTACATAACATTATATACAACGGGTACCCGGCATGCGTTGCAAGGTCACTGTAACCTCAGGTTTCTTCATATATTTAATTTAACACACACTCTTCCTCGCTTCATCCACATTCACACGTCAAATCGCATAGTGTTTAAACCCGTTAGTTGCTTCTGCAACGGGCAAAACCTAGTATATAGTATTGTTCACTTTGGGAAAGCTCTTTTTCCGCGCACTTTTTTGTTGACACAAAAACGACCAGTACGCCCTTTGCGTTTCACCCACCTCAAGGTTCACTTTCGGTTGAAGCAAATTCCGAATGAAAACTGTAAGTCAATTTTTTTCGACAAAATGAAATATATACAGGGATTTATTCTCCGATACGAATCGGCGGCGAAAACTAGAAGCTCTACTCGAATCACTCGATTCGGCTCGGTTGTATTTCCCGCCGACAGATGGCGTTTGAAAAAAAAAAATGACGAAAAAACCCGCTTATTTCACAAAGGAAAATGCTAGGACCGTTGACGCAGATCTCAAATGTCAAAGTTTTAGCCTAACAAAACGGAACTCTCGGCGGTTTCGGTCGTTGTGTTTCGGAAAACGACATTACCGCCGAAAAACCGATTCCGGGCTAGATGTTTTTTGAAAATACGATAGCCGGATAGATTCCGCAACTTTTAACACCAATAAAACATATGATTCTCATATAAAATACGTCAGGAGATGCTGACAAAACTCGAAATTTTCCGAAAAAAAATCATCAAAATACGCGCTCACAGATTCCATCGGAAGTTTAAATATTTGCTGGCCAGTTCAAATTAACACGTTTTTCATTCGGGGTAGGTACCTACTTATTTCGGTAGTATTGCAAATATGATGAAAAAAGCTAAGATTGCCGGAATCTGAGGAAATGCGCAGGTACCTACCTAAATGGGTACCTACACAACGAATTAGGTTTTAATGCAATAAATACTAAGGTAAGGCTGTTTCGATGATACAGAATAATTGAACTTTTTTTAAGTTAATTTTCACGTTCTGTGATGGTTCTACTCAAATTCTATTGTTTTATCATTACAGACCAGTTACATCACAAAACTGAAATAATTACAGAACTCGAACGGAACTTTATAGAACTGAAAATTTACTAGAAAAATTTAAAGAATTGTCAATTTTTTTTATTAATTATTTTTTTTATTTTTAAGTGTGTTCTATTTTAACATTGTATATATATATATACATTACGCGTGTTCTAGGTAGGTACTTACTTGCGGGGACTTTTTTCATTTAAAAATCAAAACATGATATTTAATGAATTTATTTGTAGTGAAAATTATTTTATGCTCAACAGCATAATGGCGTCGTTTTGGTGAAATATTACAACAAAGTACCTACTTAGTACTTACACTTGCAAAATGAAATACAATAGTGAGCTCCGGCATAATGAAATTTTGCACTGCTAAACCGTGCAACCGATTGTTATTGTTAATGGACTATTTGTGCGTAAATAAATAAATTATATACAGCGGGTACCCGGCATGCGTTGCGAGGCCACTTTAACTTCGGGGTCAACTAAACCGTAATGGTTCCCTACCAAGTCCCGGGAAACAACATTATAAAATTATGCACTTTATAAAATTATATACAACGGGTACCCGGCATGCGTTGCAAGGCCGCTTTAACCTCGGGGTCAATAAAACTGTAATGTTTCCATCCGAAGTCCTGGGAAACTACATTATAATGCAAGCGCCTGCACTATGTAACATTATATACTACGGGTACCCGGCATGCGTTGCAAGGCCACTTTAACCTCAGGGTCAACTAAACTCTAATGGTTCCATCCCAAGTCCCCGGAAACTACATTATAATGCAAGCGCCTGCACTATATAACATTATATACTACGGGTACCCGGCATGCGTTGCAAGGCCACTTTAACCTCAGGGTCAACTAAACTCTAATGGTTCCATCCCAAGTCCCCGGAAACTACATTATAATGCAAGCGCCTGCACTATATAACATTATATACAACGGTTACACGGCATGCGTTGCAAGGTCACTGTAACCTCGGGGTCAACTTAACTGTAATGGTTCCATCCCAATTCCCGGGAAATAACATTTTAAAGCAAGCGCCTGCACTATATAACATTATATACAACGGGTACCCGGTATGCGTTGCAAGGTCACTGTAACCTAGGGGTCAACTTTACTGTAATGGTTTCATCCCGATTCCCGGGAAATAAAATTTTAATGCAAGCGCCTGCAATTTATAACATAATATACAACGGTTACTCGGCATGCGTTGCAAGGTCACTGTAACCTCGGGGTCAACTTAACTGTAATGGTTCCATTCCAATTCCTGGGAAATTACATTTTAATGCAAGCGCTGCACTACGTAACATTATATACAACGGGTACCCGGCATGCGTTGCAAGGTCACTGTAACCTCAGGTTTCTTCATATATTTAATTTAACACACACTCTTCCTCGCTTCATCCACGTTCACACGTCAAATCGCATAGTGTTTAAACCCGTCAGTTGCTTCTGCAACGGGCAAAACCTAGTATATAGTATTGTTCACTTTGGGAAAGCTCTTTTTCCGCGCACTTTTTGGTTGACGCAAAAACGACCAGTACGTCCTTTACGTTTCACCCACCTCAAGGTTCACTTTCGGTTGAAGCAAATTCCGAATGAAAACTGTAAGCACTTTTTTTTCGACAAAATGAAATATATACAGGGATTTATTCTCCGATACGAATCGGCGGCGAAAACTAGAAGCTCTACTCGAATCACTCGATTCGGCTCGGTTGTATTTCCCGCCGACAGATAGCGTTTCAAAAAAAAAATGACAAAAAAAGACTTAGCATTTTCCTCAAAGGAAAATGCTAGGTCTATGGTCAAAATCTTAGATGTCAAATTTTTAGCCTAACAAAACGGAACTCTCGGCGGTTTCGGTCGTTGTTTTTCGGAAAACGACATTACCGCCGAAAAACCGATTCCGGGCTAGATGTTTTTAAAAAATACGATAGCCGGATAGATTCCGCAACTTTTAACACCAATATAACATGCCCATCCCATGTAAAAAAAGTCAGGAGATGCTGACGAAACTCGAAATTTTCCGAAAAAAAATCATCAAAATACGCGCTCAAAGATTCCATCGGAAGTTTAAATATTGGTGGCCAGTTCAAATTAACACGCTATTCATTCGGGGTAGGTACCTACTTATTTCGGTAGTATTGCAAATATGATGAAAAAAGCAAATATTGCCGGAATCTAAGGAAACGCGCAGGTACCTACCTGAATGGGTACCTACACAACGAATTAGGTTTTAATGCAATAAATACTAAGGGAAGGTTGTTTCGATGATACTGAATAATTCAACTTTTTTTAAGTTAATTTTCACGTTCTGAGTTGCTTCTACTGAAATTCTGTTTTTTCTCAATATAGGCCAGTTACATCACAAAACTGAAATAATTACAGAACTCGAACGGAACTTTCTAGAACTGAAAATTTACTAGAAAATTTTTAAGAATTGACAATTTTTTTTTATTAATTAAAATTTTTTTTTTATAAGTGTGTTCTATTTGGACATTGTTAAATAAAAAAAATAATTACGCGTGTTCTAGGTAGGTACTTACTTCCAGGGACTTTTTTCATTTAAAAATCAAAACATGATATTGAATGAATTTATTTATAGTGAAAATTATTTTATGCTCAACAGCATAATGGCGTCGTTTTGGTGAAATATTACAACAAAGTACCTACTTAGTACTTACACTTGCAAAATGAAATACAATACAACTACAATAGTGAGCTCCGGCATAATGAAATTTTGCACTGCTAAACCGTGCAACCGATTGTTATTGTTAATGGACTATTTGTGCGTAAATAAATTAATTATATACAGCGGTACCCGGCATGCGTTGCGAGGCCACTTTAACTTCGGGGTCAACTAAACCGTAATGGTTCCCTACCAAGTCCCGGGAAACAACATTATAAAATTATGCACTTTATAAAATTATATACAACGGGTACCCGGCATGCGTTGCAAGGCCGCTTTAACCTCGGGGTCAATAAAACTGTAATGTGTCCATCCGAAGTCCTGGGAAACTACATTATAATGCAAGCGCCTGCACTATAAAACAGTATATACAACGGGTACCCGGCATGCGTTGCAAGGTCACTGTAACCTCGGGGTCAACTTAATTATAATGGTTCCATCCCAAGTACCGGGAAACTACATTATAATGCAAGCACCTGCACTATATAAAATTATATACAACGGGTACCCGGTATGCGTTGCAAGGCGACTTTAACCTAGGGGTCAACTTTACTGTAATGGTTTCATCCCGATTCCCGGGAAATAAAATTTTAATGCAAGCGCCTGCAATTTATAACATAATATACAACGGGTACACGGCATGCGTTGCAAGGTCACTGTAACCTCGGGGTCAACTTAACTGTAATGGTTCCATCCCAATTCCCGGGAAATAATATTTTAAAGCAAGTGCCTGCAATATATAACATGATATACAACGGTTACTCGGCATGCGTTGCAAGGTCACTGTAACCTCGGGATCAACTTAACTGTAATGGTTCCATTCCAATTCCTGGGAAATTACATTCTAATGCAAGCGCTGCACTACATAACATTATATACAACGGGTATCCGGCATGCGTTGCAAGGCCACTGTGAACTCAGGTTTCTTCATGTATTTAATTTAACACACACTCCTCCTCGCTTCATCCACGTTCACACGTCAAATCGCATAGTGTCTTAACCCGTCAGTTGCTTCTGCAACGGGCAAAACCTAGTATATATAGTATTGTTTGGTTTTGGGAAAGGTCTTTCTCCGCGCACTTTTTTGTTGACGCAAAAACGACCAGTACGCCCTTTACGTTTCATCCACCTCAAGGTTCACTTTCGGTTGAAGCAAATTCCGAATGAAAACTGTAAGCACTTTTTTTTCGACAAAATGAAATATATACAGGGATTTATTCTCCGATACGAATCGGCGGCGAAAACTAGAAGCTCTACTCGAATCACTCGATTCGGCTCGGTTGTATTTCCCGCCGACAGATAGCGTTTCAAAAAAAAAATGACAAAAAAAGACTTAGCATTTTCCTCAAAGGAAAATGCTAGGTCTATGGTCAAAATCTTAGATGTCAATTTTTAGCCTAACAAAACGGAACTCTCGGCGGTTTCGGTCGTTGTTTTTCGGAAAACGACATTACCGCCGAAAAACCGATTCTGGGCTAGATGTTTTTTGAAAATACGATAGCCGGATAGATTCCGCAACTTTTAACACCAATAAAACATATGATTCTCATATAAAATACGTCAGGAGATGCTGACAAAACTCGAAATTTTCCGAAAAAAAATCATCAAAATACGTGCTCACAGATTCCATCGGAAGTTTAAATATTCCTGGCCAGTTCAAATTAATACGTTTTTCATTCGGGGTAGGTACCTACTTATTTCGGTAGTATTGCAAATATGATGAAAAAAGCTAAGATTGCCGGAATCTAAGGAAATGCGCAGGTACCTACCTGAATGGGTACCTACACAACGAATTAGGTTTTAATGCAATAAATACTAAGGTAAGGTTGTTTCGATGATACAGAATAATTGAACTTTTTTAAAGTTAATTTTCACGTTCTGTGATGGTTCTACTCAAATTCTATTGTTTTATCATTACAGACCAGTTACATCACAAAACTGAAATAATTACAGAACTCGAACGGAACTTTATAGAACTGAAAATTTACTAGAAAAATTTAAAGAATTGTCAATTTTTTTTATTAATTATTTTATTTTATTTTTAAGTGTGTTCTATTTGGACATTGTTAAATAAAAAAAATAATTACGCGTGTTCTAGGCAGGTACTTACTTCCAGGGACTTTTTTCATTTAAAAATCAAAACATGATATTGAATGAATTTATTTATAGTGAAAATTATTTTATGCTCAACAGCATAATGACGTCGTTTTGGTGAAATATTACAACAAAGTACCTACTTAGTACTTACACTTGCAAAATGAAATACAATACAACTACAATAGTGAGCTCCGGCATAATGAAATTTTGCACTGCTAAACCGTGCAACCGATTGTTATTGTTAATGGACTATTTGTGCGTAAATAAATTAATTATATACAGCGGGTACCCGGCATGCGTTGCGAGGCCACTTTAACTTCGGGGTCAACTAAACCGTAATGGTTCCCTACCAAGTCCCGGGAAACAACATTATAAAATTATGCACTTTATAAAATTATATACAACGGGTACCCGGCATGCGTTGCAAGGCCGCTTTAACCTCGGGGTCAATAAAACTGTAATGTTTCCATCCGAAGTCCTGGGAAACTACATTATAATGCAAGCGCCTGCACTATATAACAGTATATACAACGGGTACCCGGCATGCGTTGCAAGGTCACTGTAACCTCGGGGTCAACTTAATTATAATGGTTCCATCCCAAGTACCGGGAAACTACATTATAATGCAAGCACCTGCACTATATAAAATTATATACAACGGGTACCCGGTATGCGTTGCAAGGCGACTTTAACCTAGGGGTCAACTTTACTGTAATGGTTTCATCCCTATTCCCGGGAAATAAAATTTTAATGCAAGCGCCTGCAATTTATAACATAATATACAACGGGTACACGGCATGCGTTGCAAGGTCACTGTAACCTCGGGGTCAACTTAACTGTAATGGTTCCATCCCAATTCCCGGGAAATAATATTTTAAAGCAAGTGCCTGCAATATATAACATGATATACAACGGTTACTCGGCATGCGTTGCAAGGTCACTGTAACCTCGGGATCAACTTAACTGTAATGGTTCCATTCCAATTCCTGGGAAATTACATTTTAATGCAAGCGCTGCACTACATAACATTATATACAACGGGTACCCGGCATGCGTTGCAAGGCCACTGTGAACTCAGGTTTCTTCATATATTTAATTTAACACACACTCCTCCTCGCTTCATCCACGTTCACACGTCAAATCGCATAGTGTCTTAACCCGTCAGTTGCTTCTGCAACGGGCAAAACCTAGTATATATAGTATTGTTTGGTTTTGGGGTAGGTCAGGAAAACTCACTTTTTTTTTTAATCCTCCGAGTACAGGCGAAAATCGACCACTCTGCCTGTCGAGTTTCACCGACCGCAGAGGTCGATTTGGCCGAGCAAGGCTTGTGGACCGGGATTTCATACAAACGGCCGTTCCAAAAAAACGCGTTTTGGTGATCCGATAATCGACGCTTTTCCCCCTCGATCCGCAAGACCTTACGGCGTATTGTCGCTTAAAAACGAAAAAGACGCTTACGCCCTTTCGATTTCCCTCGCTCGCCTCGGCCCGCAAGCGATAATCGACCTCCGCTCCTCGAGTTTCACCGACCGCAGAGATCAATTTGGCCCGAAAGGGGGCACGGACGGCGATCTCTGCGGGTCAGACCAGATTTCATATAAAAAAGATGACGCAGGGTCAACAGCGCTCCCAAACGGCGAAAACTACAATTAGATCTCTCACCGACGAAGAAATTCGACCTCAGTTATATTTTCCGCCGACAGGTTCACCCGTTAAAAAACGTCGAACCGTTTAGTTAAGAGATTTCCCATACAAAACTGATTTCACTAGGAATTTATTCCAATCAATTAAACGGCTATCTCAAAAATATGTTGGAAAAAATGACATTTTAAAGGCCCTTTGCGGGAACTTAGATTGCGGCGAAAACAAACATTTTGCACGAAATGTTTTTGATTAAATAGAAGGTATACAAGTTTAAGAAACTTTTAAAACAAAAACATGTGTAGCTTCCCATTTAAAATGTTACACTATATTGCATCAAATATTGAAATTTTTCTGACATTTTCTGAAATCGATCTATCATCAACAATGCATAATTTTCCAGCCAGTTAATATAAACTCGAGGTAGGTACTGGCGTTTAAAATGTGAATGATTTAAATGCAGAAAATCGCGGTAGGTACCTACCGTTCTATTGAATTATTGCTAATTCGCTAAGTATTTATTGAGAAAACGCGTAAGTACCTACACCACCATTATTTTTCTCGGTATGTACTAGGTAGGTACCGGCTTACGAGATTCTTTCCTTTAAATGTTAAATCGAAAATTAAAGATATGAAATGAAAAAAATCATCCAAGATGGTAATTTTTGAAATATGTAGGAACACGGAGGTTGCTTCTGGATAACCACTGTTTGTAGGAACGTTATTTTTAAATTAATTAAGTTCATTTTCACGTAATGTGCGATTTTTATTTATTCAATTATCTTCAAAACTTATAATATTTATTATTATTTATTTATACTATTATTTCAAAATAGAAATAATTACGGAACTTGAATAGAATTTGAACAGAACTTTCACAGAACGTTAAAATTAACTTGAAAATCTGAAGATTTTTAAATAAATTTTTTGAAAAACTTAGCCTAAATATATTTCATATGTTTTTTTTTACGTATGTGCAGGTAACTCTACATAGAATCTATGCAGGTACCTACATGCAAATAACAACTCAGAATCTGATGATATTGCTTATGAATTTTTTGTAAATGTATAATAAAATTGCTTGAAGTTGAATGGTATAATTTTTTTCAAAAATATTAAATTTACATACCGCTTTTTTTTGTATTTTGTATTTTAATGATAATCATTCAACGTGGAATTGATATCGCCGCCCCGGGAACCATTCATTGGTTTCTATATACAATAGTGAGCTCTGGCATCATGAAATTATGCATTGCTAAACTTTTTTTTACATTAGCTCCACACAGGAGGCACCGAGGAAAACAATTTCCCTAGGGGCCTATGTCATCTTTGAGGATGCTGTGTCGAAGGTTTTTTGAGGGAAAGAAAGGAGAAGAAGATATAAGAAGGAAAAGGGTATGAGGGGTGGGTAGGAATCCGAGGGTCAGTGTCGCCAGGAGTAACGGACGTATGAATCTATTCCTCACACTGCGGTGCGAGGCGAAGGGTTGAGAGAATCTGGCTGGAGAGATAAAAAGCCTCCCTCAATCAGTCTCCTCCGATCCAGCCCGCCATGCAGTGGTTGGTCAAACGTATCCGCCACCAAGACCTAGACAAACCTCATCCCATGAACCCGGGCACCCCTGCTAAGTCACCAATCGTAGCGAACCACTTGGGTGACCTATGACAGCGGTGTTGGTTCATCCGATTGCGATGAGACTTTGGGAATTTGATGTGTGCATTCCCGCGATGGTTTTATGAAAACAATAATGATCAATCGGGATACAATAATGAACCGGGCGACCGAAGTAGGTGCACATTTGTCGCTTTTTGAAAACTAAATGTACCGGGAATGAATTAACGAAGCGCGAGAGGGGGGGAGGAAAAAGCTCCACACAGGAGACCCTGAGGAAAATAATTTCCCTCACGGTCATGTCATCTTTGGAGATGCTGGGTGGAGGGTTTTTTAAGGCAAAGAAGGAGATGAGAGTTCTGAGAAGGAAAAGGGTTTAAGGGGTGGGTAGGAATCTGGGGTTCAGTGTGTCCTGGTCATCCGCCTCCAAGACCTAGACAAACCTCACCCCATAAATCCGGGCACCCCTACTAAATCACCAAACGTAGCGAACCACTTGGGGTGACCTACGGCATGAGTGTTGGTTATCCAATAAAGGTCATCTTAGGGGATTTTTATTTCTACATAACATTATATACAACGGTTACCCGGCATGCGTTGCAAGATCACTGTAACCTCGGGGTCAACTTAACTGTAACGGTTCCATTCCATGTTCCGGGAAACTACATTATAATGCAAGCGCCTTGCAAACGTCTGCACTATATTATAACATTATATACAACGGGTTCCCGGCATGCGTTGCACGGTCACTGTAACCTCGGGGTCAACTTAACTGTAATGGTTCCATCCCAATTCCCGGGAAATAACATTTTAAAGCAAGTGCCTGCAATATATAAAATGATATACAACGGTTGCTCGGCATGCGTTGCAAGGGCACTGTAACCTCATGGTCAACTTAACTGTACTTCCATTCCAATTCCTGGGAAATTACATTTTAATGCAAGCGCTGCACTACATAACATTATATACAACGGGTACCCGGCATGCGTTGCAAGGTCACTGTAACCTCAGATTTCTTCAAATATTTAATTTAACACACACTCCTCCTCGCTTTATCCACGTTCACACGCAAATCGCATATTTTTTTAACCCGTTAGTTGCTTCTGCAACGGGCAAAACCTAGTATATAGTATTGTTTGGTTTTGGGGTAGGTCAGGAAAACTCACTTTTTTTTTTAGCCCTCCGGGTACAGGCGAAAATCGACCACTCTGCCTGTCCAGTTTCACCGACCGCAGAGGTCGATTTGGCCTAGCAAGGCGTGTGGACCGGGATTTCATACAAACGGCCGTTCCAAAAAAACGCGTTTTGGTGATCCGATAATCGACACTTTACCCCCTCGATCCGCAAGACCTTACGGCGTATTGTCGCTTAAAAAAAAAAAAGACGCTTACGCCCTTTAGATTTCCGTCGCCCGCCTCGACCCGCAGGCGATAATCGACCTCCGCTCCTCGAGTTTCGCCGACCGCAGAGATCAATTTGGCCCGAAAGGGGGCACGGACGGCGTTCTCTGCGGGTCAGACCAGATTTCATATAAAAAAGATGACGCAGGGTCAACAGCGCTCCCAAACGGCGAAAACTACAATTAGATCTCTCACCGACGAAGAAATTCGACCTCAGTTATATTTCTCGCCGACAGGTTCACCCGTTAAAAAACGTCGAACCGTTTAGTTAAGAGATTTCCCATACAAAACTGATTTCACTAGGAATTTATTCCGATCAATTAAACGGCTATCTCTAAAATAACGTACAAAAAATGACATTTTAAAGGCCCTTTGCGGGAACTTAGATTGCGGCGAAAACAAACATTCTGCACGAAATGTTTTTGATTAAATAGAACGTATACAAGTTTAAGAAACTTTTAAAATAAAAACATGTGTAGCTTCCCATTTAAAATGTTACACTATATTGCATCAAATATTGAAATTTTTCTGACATTTTCTGAAATCGATCTATCATCAACAATGCATAATTTTCCAGCCAGTTAATATAAACTCGAGGTAGGTACTGGCGTTAAAAATGTGAATGATTTAAATGCAGAAAATCGCGGTAGGTACCTACCGTTCTATTGAATTATTGCTAATTCGCTAAGTATTTATTGAGAAAACGCGTAAGTAGGTACCTACACCAACATTATTTTTCTCGGTATGTACTAGGTAGGTACCATCTTACGAGATTTTTTCCTTTAAATGTTAAATCGAAAATTAATGATATGAAATGAAAAAAATCATCCAAGATGGTAATTTTTGAAATATGTAGGAACACGGAGGTTGCTTCTGGATAACCACTGTTGGTATGAATGTTATTTTTAAATTAGTAAAGTTCATTTTCACGTAATGTGCGGTTTTTATTTATTCAATTATCTTCAAAACTTATAATATTTATTATTATTTATTTAAACTATTATTTCAAAACAGAAATAATTACGGAACTTGAATAGAATTTGAACAGAACTTTCACAGAACGTTAAAATTAACTTGAAAAATTGAAGATTTTTAAATAAATTTTTTGAAAAACCCAGCCTAAATATATGTCATATGTTTTTTTTACGTATGTGCAGGTACCTCAACATAGAATCTATGCAGGTACCTACATGCACATAACAACTCAAAATCTGATGATATTGCTTATGATTTTTTTGTAAATGTATAATAAAATTGCTTGAAGTGGAATGGTATAATTTTTTTCAAAAATATTAAATTTACATACCGCTTTTTTTGTATTTTGTATTTTAATGATAATCATTCAACGTGGAATTGGTATCGCCGCCCCGGGAACCATTCATTGGTTTCTATATACAATAGTGAGCTCTGGCATCATGAAATTATGCATTGCTAAACTTTTTTTTTACATTAGCTCCACACAGGAGGCACCGAGGAAAACAATTTCCCTAGGGGCCTATGTCATCTTTGAGGATGCTGTGTGGAGGGTTTTTTGAGGGAAAGAAAGGCGAAGAAGATATAAGAAGGAAAAGGGTATGAGGGGTGGGTAGGAATCTGGGGGTCAGTGTGGCCAGGAGTAACGGACGTATGAATCTATTCCTCACACTGCGGTGCGAGGCGAAGGGTTGGGAGAATCTGGCTGGAGAGATAAAAAGCCTCCCTCAATCAGTCTCCTCCAATCCAGCCCGCCATGCAGTGGTAGGTCAAACGTATCCGCCACCAAGACCTAGACAAACCTCATCCCATGAACCCGGGCACCCCTGCTAAGTCATCAAACGTAGTGAACCACTTAGGTGACCTTTGACAGCGGTGTTGGTTCATCCGATTGCGATGAGACTTTTGGAATTTGATGTGTGCATTCCCGCGATGGTTTCTGAATACAATAATGATCAATCGGGATACAATAATGAACCGGGCGACCGAAGTAGGTGCACATTTCTCGCTTTTTGAAAACTAAATGTACCGGGAATGAATTAATGAGGCGCGAGAGGGGGGGAGGAAAAAGCTCCACACAGGAGACCCTGAGGAAAATAATTTCCCTCACGGTCATGTCATCTTTGGAGATGCTGGATGGAGGGTTTTTTAAGGCAAAGAAGGAGATGAGAGTTCTGAGAAGGAAAAGGGTTTAAGGGGTGGGTAGGAATCTGGGGTTCAGTGTGTCCTGGTCATCCGCCTCCAAGACCTAGACAAACCTCACCCCATAAATCCGGGCACCCCTACTAAATCACCAAACGTAGCGAACCACTTAGGGTGACCTACGGCATGAGTGTTGGTTATCCAATAAAGGTCATCTTTGGGGATTTTTATTTCTACATAACATTATATACAACGGTTACCCGGCATGCGTTGCAAGATCACTGTAACCTCGGGGTCAACTTAACTGTAACGGTTCCATTCCAAGTTCCGGGAAACTACATTATAATGCAAGCGCCTTGCAAACGTCTGCACTATATTATAACATTATATACAACGGGTTCCCGGCATGCGTTGCAAGGTCACTGTAACCTCGGGGTCAACTTAACTGTAATGGTTCCATCCCCATTCCCGGGAAATAACATTTTAAAGCAAGTGCCTGCAATATATAAAATGATATACAACGGTTGCTCGGCATGCGTTGCAAGGTCACTGTAACCTCATGGTCAACTTAACTGTAATGGTTCTATTCAAATTCCTGGGAAATTACATTTTAATGCAAGCGCTGCACTACATAACATTATATACAACGGGTACACGGCATGCGTTGCAAGGTCACTGTAACTTCAGGTTTCTTCATATATTTAATGTAACACACACTCCTCCTCGCTTCATCCACGTTCACACGCAAATCGCATAATTTTTTAACCCGTTAGTTGCATTTTTGCAACGGGCCCCGCTAGTATATATAGTATTGTTTGGTTTTGGGGTAGGTCAGGAAAACTCACTTTTTTTTTTAATCCTCCGAGTACAGGCGAAAATCGACCACTCTGCCTGTCGAGTTTCACCGACCGCAGAGGTCGATTTGGCCGAGCAAGGCTTGTGGACCGGGATTTCATACAAACGGCCGTTCCAAAAAAACGCGTTTTGGTGATCCGATAATCGACTCTTTTCCCCCTCGATCCGCAAGACCTTACGGCGTATTGTCGCTTAAAAACGAAAAAGACGCTTACGCCCTTTCGATTTCCCTCGCCCGCCTCGGCCCGCAGGCGATAATCGACCGTCGCTCCTCGAGTTTCACCGACCGCAGAGATCAATTTGGCCCGAAAGGGGGCACGGACGGCGTTCTCTGCGGGTCAGACCAGATTTCATATAAAAAAGATGACGCAGGGTCAACAGCGCTCCCAAACGGCGAAAACTACAATTAGATCTCTCACCGACGAAGAAATTCGACCTCAGTTATATTTCTCGCCGACAGGTTCACCCGTTAAAAAACGTCGAACCGTTTAGTAAAGAGATTTCCCATACAAAACTGATTTCACTAGGAATTTATTCCGATCAATTAAACGGCTATCTCTAAAATAACGTACAAAAAATGACATTTTAAAGGCCCTTTGCGGGGTGGTAAAATACAACGAAAAAAAACGTTTTGTGAGACATGTTTTTTAATTATCATAAATTATACAAGATTTAGAAACTTTTAAAATAAAAACATGTGTAGCTTCCCATTTAAAATGTTACACTATATCGCATTAAAGATTGAAATTTTTCTGACATTTGCGAAAAATCCAATTGCATCGATAATGCACATCGTTTTCAGCCTGTAAAATCGGTAGATATTTTAAATATTTATTTAATTTTTCCCAAACTTGCAATACTGAGCATGGAATATTATCCAAAACCACCGCAAATTTTCAGCGAGGCCCTGACAGCATTAGCTCACGTAATTTGTATGGAAAATGTACTAAAACGTGCGCAGGTGTTCGATTTTCAGGCTTTGCTTGAGGTGGTTACGACAAAGTTTGACGGTGGTCTTGCCATTTAAATAAAATATTGTTTTAGAATATTTTGATGAAATAGGTAGGTACCCTGAAAATAACAAAAACGGATAAATAATTATCCACGGTAATCATTTATAAATTATAACTAAAGAACGACTGGACCAAATTGGATAATTCTTTTTGATTTGGTTTCGTTATTGTTTTGGCAAGGTTTGTATAAAACTACCGATGAGTTCTGGAATTATAAAATTTGTTTAAAAATGATTCGCCGAAATGTAAGTACGCTCATAACTTCAGAACGACTGCACGTAATTGAATAATTCTTTTTTTGTTGCGTTCCTTATTGTTAGGACAAAGTGTGTATACAACTACTGGTGAGCTCTGGCAATATCAAATTTGCATAAAAATGAATCGTCGAAATGTATGTACGCGTATAACTTCCGAAAGACTACACCAAATTGAATAATTCTTTTTTTGTAATATTTAATTAAACGAAGACAATATAAGCGAAAGTCAGTCGAAAATCTGAGAACAGAAAAATCAGAAAAAGATATTGACCCCGCTGGGACATGAACCCAGGACCTCTTGCTTTCCGGGCAAACAAGAGGTCCTGGGTTCACGTCCCAGCGGTGTCAATATCTTTTTCTGATTTTTCTGTTCTCAGATTTTCGACTGACTTTCGCTTATATTGTCTTCGTTTAATTAAATATTACAATTTGAGGTTTTACTCATAAAGTTAAAAATAAAAATAAAAAAAATTCTTTTTTTGTTATGTTTGTTTATTGGCTGGTGAGCTTTGGCATTACGAAATTTGCGTAAAAATATTTCAATAGGTGGCACGCGAGCTATTTGAAAACTAAATGTAACGGCAATGAATCATTGAAGCGCAGGAGGGTGGAAAGAAAAAACTCCATACAGGAGACCCTGAGGAAAATAATTTCCCTCAGGGTCATGTCATCTTTGGAGATGCTGGGTGGAGGGTTTTTTAAGGCAAAGAAGGAGATGAGAGTTCTGGGAAGGAAAAGGGTTTAAGGGGTGGGTAGGAATCTGGGGTTAAGTGTGTCCTGGTCATCCGCCTCCAAGACCTAGACAAACCTCACCCCATAAATCCGGGCACCCCTACTAAATCACCAAACGTAGCGAACCACTTGGGGTGACCTACGGCATGAGTGTTGGTTATCCAATAAAGGTCATCTTAGGGGATTTTTATTTCCACATAACATTATATACAGCGGTTACCCGGCATGCGTTGCAAGATCACTGTAACCTCGGGGAAAACTTAACTGTAACGGTTCCATTCCAAGTTTCGGGAAACTACATTATAATGCAAGCGCCTTGCAAACGTCTGCACTATATTATAACATTATATACAACGGGTTCCCGGCATGCGTTGCAAGGTCACTGTAACCTCGGGGTCAACTTAACTGTAATGGTTCCATCCCAATTCCCGGGAAATAACATTTTAAAGCAAGTGCCTGCAATATATAAAATGATATACAACGGTTGCTCGGCATGCGTTGCAAGGTCACTGTAACCTCATGGTCAACTTAACTATAACGGTTCCATTCCAATTCCTGGGAAATTACATTTTAATGCAAGCGCTGCACTACATAACATTATATACAACGGGTACCCGGCATGCGTTGCAAGGTCACTGTGAACTAAGGTTTCTTCATTTATTTAATTTAACACACACTCCTCCTCGCTTCATCCACGTTCACACGTCAAATCGCATAGTGTCTTAACCCGTTAGTTGCTTCTGCAACGGGCAAAACCTAGTTATTATATTATTATTCATAATTTACTTACCCCTGTAACCAGCGACGCGGACACTGGAGAACCGCCCACATTCGCTATGTCTATATAATATGTACCTATAATGTATAGCGCAAGCTGCCGTTTTTTGGCGTCTTATTTCGTAAAACGTATGGACGTTAGTTTCACGCTGGTCACTACAAGAATGATGACGTCACATATTTTAGATTCAAGCGTGGATCTCACCCCTCCCCATGGAGCGAGCTGGCGCCAAGGCGGAGCTAAAGCCGGTTCCATGGGGAGGGGGAAATATTACGTTTTTATCACTTAGGGCAGGTCCAGATATATTCATATGTCCGTGGTTGGGACAAAACTTTAAGGTTCCGCCTCTCGAACAAGATCACTAACGCTCAGCTACGACATCAACCGGCTGAATGGTGCGCATTTAAAAAAAAGGAAGTTGCCATTAATCACTGGTTATAATGTCTGTTGACGCAACTATGTATACCTATCTATATACCTTGTTCCATTTATCTACCCATCCTTTGTTTACCACAATTACCTGTCCCTACTGACAATATTACCTACCGTTCAACAATAAAATCAATATGTCAGTCAGTCTGTTAAAATAAGCTGTGCAACGAACATCATTATTCTCTCAGTTTTATATAACATCGACCAGTTTATGGAAGCTTGTGCAGTGAGTGATTTAGTGCTCCCTCAGATCCATAATATTGAGCAGAACATCAACCATAAGGATTAAGTCAGTTTCCTTCTCCATTCATCTGTCTACCATTCCCCATAGTTGTGTCAAAGTATTCACAAACATAACATTTTTTTAATATATTGATACAGTCCACGTGTCGCCTTTGCGATACCATTATTTGGTCCATTACGAGCCTGGATTAATCTAGAAAACATTAAATTCATTACACTCTATAATTATTGTCGCCGTATACATTGGCTGTTTTCTGTGTTAAATACATATTTCACTAAACAAGAATTAATTTAAGATGGCAGATAAGAAGATTGCCGTATTGAAAACTCGAAGGGATCGTTTTTTAGCTAGAATACAAATAACGCATCAATTAATACCTTTTATAAACACGGATGAAAAAAAAAGGGAAACGTTTTTAAGCCGGTATGAAAAGGTTTTGGAATGGCTCGGAGAGGTAGAGTCATTACATAATGATATGGAAAATTTATTAATTGAATCGGACAAGGCAAGTGATTGTAAGGAGATAGCAACAATCTCTGAACAATTAGATGTAATGGTCTTTGAAAATTTCATCTGCAAAAAAACAGCAAAATTCAAACATTAAATCAGAACCAATTTCTGCAAATAGTATTGGCAACTTAAAATTACCCGCGATTCAAATAACACCATTTGATTCCAATGTAAAAAATTGGCATACCTTCCATGCATTGTTCGAAAATCTAGTACATAATAATAATATGTATACAGATATAGAGAAATGTCATCATTTAATTTCGTTACTGAAGGGAACTGCATTGAATTTGGTTAAATCGTTACCATTAATTGCTGAGAATTACCCAATAGCTTGGAATATTCTGCTGCAAAAGTATGAAGATAGTAGATTATTATTTACTTTTTATGTAGACGAAATGATGAATTTTAAACCATTACCTAATGAATCGATAAATGGATTAACACATATCTTAAACACTTTTCAAGAAAATTTATCTGCTTTGAATGCAATGAAACATGAAAATGTCATTGCCCACATAATCTTACGATGTTTGGATCAAGACACCAGACGACAATTCGAAACGTCACTTACACGAACACAATTACCGGAGACATCTCAATTATTTGAATTTTTACACAATCAGATTAGAATTCTCGGAGGGTCTAACCCACTTACTGCAAACATACCTAAACCAAAGACGGCGGTTGCGCGAAAATCTTTATTGGCGGCGAATTCTAGCTCTGAAATGTGCGCTATATGCAAGGAAGCTCACTCAATTTATAATATGAAAAATTCCTTGAAATGTCTCCCCTTGAAAGGAAAAATCGCATAAAACATTTAAATCGATGTTTTAATTGTTTAAAGTTTTATCGATTTGGAGATTGTCAATCACAATCTAGTTGTAAAATTTGTAACAAGCGGCACCATTCTATGTTGCATTTTGAAACACCCTCTACGGGTGAAAAGGTGACCACGTCATTGACTGCCGTCACAAGGTCAAACGAAAATGTGAGCAACGCACCAAATGTGCTCTTGGGTACAGCGATTGTTCACATGCAAAATAAATTTGGCGCCTACGTTCCTGTACGTATCATCGTAGATAATGGAAGTCAAGTCTCCATTATCACGCAGAGCTGTGCCAAGAGGCTAGGCTTATCTATAAGGAAATATAAGACTCCGTTAAATGGATTGGGATATACGGCTGTTAACTCATGCACAGGTATAACCTCATGTGTTATCAAACCTGTCAAACAGCGAGCACCTATGTTATCTGCGACACCCATAGTAATTCAGGAAATTACTTCATGGATGCCATCTGTCACACTTGATAAAGATGTTAAATCGCGATTTTTCAATTTATCGTTAGCAGATCCAAGTTTTGATCAGCCGGGTCAAATAGATTTTCTACTCGGCGCCGATTTATATCCCAACATTTTGGATGATCAATCACATATCGTTCGTGGAAACCCTAGTGCTTTAAATACAGTCTTTGGATATATTATTCTTGGGAAGGTTGGATGTCAATCGATCGATTCATCGCCAACGTCACTTTTGACACTGTCCGACATGTCATTAAATGATACAATGAAAAATTTCTGGCAAATTGAAGAGGCTCCCGTCGTTTCTGATTTAAACCCCGACAACACCAAGGCGGAAGAAATGTTTCAGAAGGAGCATTACAGACAGACGGATGGGAGATATGTGGTTCCGATTCTGTTAAAATCGGACAGTCCTCCACCGCAAAATACTTACAACTTGGCCGAATCGCGAATGCGTAAGCTGGAAAAGCGTTTTGATAGGGATGCGACGTTGGCGACTAGTTATAGGGATTTTCTTCATGAATATGAAAGTCTTAGTCACATGAAACGCGTAGCACCCAACTCTGGGGCAAATTATCTTCCCCATCATGCGGTAATCAATGAAAAAGGTAAAATTCGCGTTGTCTTTGATGGGTCTGCGAAGGCCTCCGATATGTCATTAAATGACATGCTATATAGCGGTCCAAAACTACAAACAGAAATACCATACATGATATTAAATTTTAGATTTCATAAATTTGTATTTACTGCTGACATTTGTAAAATGTACCGGCAAATTTTAATTATTCCCAATCATCGTAAATATCAGCACATCCTTTGGCGCGACTCCCCGAGTGAACCAATGAAAGATTACGAACTTCAAACCATAATCTACGGTTTAACGTCCTCCCCATTTTTGGCCATTTTGACTTTACGTCAATTGGCTAGGGATGAGAGGGAAAGCTATCCTGCCGCTTCAAGGGCGCTGTTAGAGAATTTTTATGTTGATGACTTGGCGACTGGGGCAGATTCCATTGAATCTGCTCGACACCTCAAGGAAGAAATTGTAGCCGTTTTAAAATCGGCCAAACTGGAACTCAGCAAGTGGGCAAGCAATTGTTCAGAATTACTCGAGCATGATTCTGAATGTCAACAACAACAGTTGAATTTTAACAAAACTTAATCGAATGTTAAAATATTAGGTGTTTTTTGAAATCCCGAAGAGGTTTTTTTTCTTATCACATTTCGATACCCAATTCGGCAGTATGTTCGAAGCGGAATATATTATCAACCCTTGCTCGGATATACGATCCGCTAGGGTGGTTGTCTCCTGTGATCTTCACTGCAAAACGGATTATCCAAGAACTTTGGAAATTGAACGTGGACTGGGACACTGAAGTACTACTCCACATCATGTCCACGTGGAACAACTTTGTGGAACAACTTCCATTGCAACAACAGTTACGAATTCCACGATATTACCATACGAATCTAGATAGTCATTGTATCCTCGTAGGATTTTGCGATGCATCACAACTGGGTTATGCAGCCGTGACATATTTAGTTGTTCAAAACCATAATTCTAGCTACTTGCTGATGGCCAAATCCAAGGTTGCACCTTTAAAGTCATTAACAATCCCTAGATTAGAGTTCTGTGCAGCCGTGCTGCTTTCAAAACTTATAAAATATATATTGTCGTCAGTACATTTTGCCGCGCAAATTTAAAAGGTTATCCTCTTCACTGACTCGACAATTGTCTTATCTTGGCTTCAAACGCCGCCACATTTATTAAAATCTTTCGTCGCTTTCGTGTTGTTCAGATCCTTGATAACACGCCAAAAGCAATTTGGAAGCATGTTATTTCAGAGGATAACAGTGCTGACTATGGGTCCCGAGGTACCCTTCCTGCTCATTTTGTAGAACATCTATCATGGCTTTCGGGTCCATCGTGGCTCCGTAATCCAGTTGAGGATTGGCCTTCGGCGAGGCTACTGTTTATTCCAGCAAGCGAATTGCCAGAAATTCAACCCCCTAAACCTACAGTTTTTTATGTCGAATTAAAATCATCTTCCATCATAGCGAAGTATTCTTCATTATCAAAATTAAAGAAAGTCTTTCTAATGTTTCCAAAATGGCGAAACAGAGCATCAATCATGCGGCACTCACTCTTCAAGAACTGGACAACGCATTCATGAAGATTATAAAACTCGAACAGCAGGCTTGTTTTCACAACGATATTATTCTGTTAAGCTCTGACGAAATGTGTTCTTCCGGCCTTCAAAAACTGAAACCTTTTATTGACCCTCACGGTATCCTGAGGGTGGGCGGTTGGCTAACAAATTCTGCACTCCCATCCGATAGTAAGCATCCCATTTTACTTCCTAAGTCTAGTCATTTGACCGGGTTGTTAATTGATTACTATCACCGTGCTTATCTTCACGTCGGACCGCGTACTCTCCAATTTCTTATTCAACGCAAATACTGGATTATGTCCGGTCGTACCGTCATTCGATCTCAGTTATCAAAATGTGTCACATGCCACAAGTTTCGGGCCACTGCACATTCACCTATGATGGCGGATCTGCCGTCCTCTCGTGTTCAACCTAGTCGTCCCTTTTCTCGTGTAGGGGTCGATTTTGGTGGACCTTTTATGCTGAAGGATCATAAACGTCGCGGAGCAAAAACCACTAAGGCTTATTTATGTCTTTTTGTCTGCATGGCCACCAAAGCCTTTCACCTTGAGGTCGTGTCAGACCTCTCCACGGATACCTTTATCGCATCCCTAACCCGATTCATAAATCGACGGGGTTTGTGTTCCGAAGTCTTCAGTGACCGCGGCACAAATTTTGTAGGAACAAAGCGATACCTAACTGGAGTATTTAAATATTTCTATTCTTCACCACAACGTGAAGTAATTTCGGACTATCTTGCCCAAAAGGAAATCCTGTGGACATTTAATCCTCCCGCCAGTCCACACTTTGGTGGACTGTGGGAATCCGGAATTAAATCCGTCAAGCATCATTTGGTTCGAGTAGTGGGTGATACTGCCCTAACATTTGAGGAGTTTGCCACACTTCTTACTACCATTGAAGCTATTCTAAATTCACGCCCCCTTTGCCCCTTGTCGGTTGATCCAGACAACGTCGACGCCCTTACACCCGGCCATTTTCTGATAGGAGGATTCCTCTTAGGACTTCCCGAATATGACCTGTCCGCTACTGGATCAAACCGTTTAAGTCGTTGGCAACACATACAAAAGATGTCTCAACACTTTTGGCGACGTTGGAATGTGGAGTATCTTAATACTTGCTAGCATTAAAACGCAAAAAAAAAGCACCACGTTGGGCCCAGTGCTAGCATTGGCGCTACTTGCGGCCAACGCTAAACCCAAAACCTGGAAAGGACATGCAATAAACAAGCCGGCGGCTAGCTCTGCACAGCCGGCGCGAGCAAGGTCCCTCTTAAACCCAGGGCGAGTGTCTGTGGTTCGCTTGTTAATTCCTACTCCCCTTCCTTTCCTCAAAATCTCCAGGTCTCCTTCCTCAATCAGAACACAGTTGTTATGCACGAAAAAGGGTTTTATTCAATTAAAGGTGAACAGGGTTCTACAAAAGGCCAGCATCGGCACTACACACATGAGTATTTGGCTATCTCTAATTAATTCTATCATAACGGGGGGAGCTTCTCTCAACTCTCTCTACACGTGTTTAGTGAATTTAAATGTCAGTTCTTAGCACACAGAGAGGTAGCAAGGTTCATTGGTACTCACAAGCAGGAGATAGGCGGTCGGCAGACAGGATTCTGGGTAGGCGTAAACCTCTTTAAGCACAATACACAATTAAAGTAAAACATCGTGAGCGTTTACGGAGAGCGCCTAGCGCGAATCACGGGGAACACAGTTATTCTGCCGAAGGCCGGCGAAGGAATGGGGGCGGGGAGCCGCTCGGCGCTTGGCACGGGCGCCGCGCGGTGCGGGGAGAGGGGCGGAGGGCCTGTGCAAGGGGTCAATTCGCTATTAGCTCGCACGGGAAACAATTCCGTAACGTAACACTTCCCCCCTCGCCGCAAAAAAGGCGACGTGGTAATGGAGCAGTAGGGCTAAGAAATCCTCTTACCCTTCTAGCACTTGTGCCAAAAAAAAAAAACATCCAAGAGAAAGGGGGGAGAGAGAGAGAGAGAGAAAAAGAAAAAGTTGCTAGCTACAAAATAGTAGAAACAAAAACAAAAGAGAAAAAAAACATGGTGAACAAAGAATTATACATGAATGTACATGAAAGAGCAGTGGCATACATAAATATACACAAGGACCTGCTGGAGAAAGGTACAAGGGTTATGCAGTGATAGAAAAAAAATGACTCTAAATTGTATCATTGGTCTGTGAGCTAAGTTTGCGTAGCGTGGTTTGCGTAGGATGTTTGGGGTGTTTGAACGTTGCACTGAAGTTATAAGGTTACTTTGTCACAGTAACCTGGCCCGTTTGAGATTACACTCAAGGAACACTAGGGCCTTAAAGAAAACACGAAGACGAGAACGCAGGATGAGGCTTCTTGGTGGTGGAGAGGGTTCTACCTGTCACAGAGGTCAAAAAGGTAGCTGCTTCCGGATCCTGTGGGTGGGCCAGTATGACATCATTGAGGTACTGGAGAGTGGAATTGTAATTGGTGGTTGGTCCTTTATAGAGGAGGTGGTTTGTGTGCATGACAGCCGTTGTTGTGATGGTGGTTGGTACACTGGTTTGTATACAGTGGGATTGTTGGATGAACAATTGTTGGTATTGTTATTTGCGCAAGGGCACAGGAGCATTGGCATGATGGCAACAGAGCAATTTGCAAGGTGCAGCTGGAACATTTGCAAGATGCAGCAGGAACATTTGTACAATGGCAACAGGAACATTTGCGAGATGCCGCAGGAACATTTGTACAATGGCAACAGGAACATTTGCGAGATGCCGCAGGAACATTTGTACAATGGCAACAGGAACATTTGCAAGGTGCCGCAGGAACATTTGTACAATGGCAACAGGAACATGAACCAACTTAGAGCTGACGTGCTCGGGTTTGTTTGAGTGATGGTTTTGTGATGATACAATTCGCAACTACACGCACGACTCACACTAGGTTATGTTAGGTGTGGTCGGGTGCTTTTGGTACGTAGGGTTTGAAGGCATGGGACCTCCGTGACGGTAGTGAAGGCAGCATGAAGAGAGGCGCAGGTGTAGATAGGGTGAAGAGCTGCTGGTCTTCTTATTAATCCGGCGAAAAATTATTATTAGAACAAAATTCTTGAAGTTTACCTGCCTGGTAGACCAATGATGAAAAGGTTTAGAGAGAAACAAGGTGTGCATATTGAGAAAGATTGGATTAGTTTGACGTGTAGAGAGAGAGAGAGACGGAGAGAGAGTTAACTAAGTGTAACTACAGACTTATACATATTACAAAGGTACGTATTCAAGGAAGGTTCTGTTTAACCCATTTAGTCTTTTTTAAACTAAATACATTTCCAAGAACACGTAGGTAAGGGTTTGTACGTATGACAAAATGCCCCCTTTCAAAAGAAGTTGGTCTTCCATGACCTATGCTCACGTCTATATGGTAGCATTTTTTCTACTTTCGAAGAACAAAAACATTGAGTACAAATAAGTTATAAAATTGGGAA
This sequence comes from Limnephilus marmoratus, assembly GCA_917880885.1. Lineage (NCBI taxonomy): Eukaryota > Metazoa > Arthropoda > Insecta > Trichoptera > Limnephilidae > Limnephilus > Limnephilus marmoratus. Next base: position 37,995,015 of record OU862926.1, read on the forward strand.
AGGAGTAGGAAGTTGAAAGGATCCGTGTATGAAGGTTGTCCCATTTGACAAACGAAACGCCAAGTGCATAACGCATATATCCCCATTCACGGATAATTTCGAGGAAGGGAAAGGGTGACAATTGGGAACATTTGAACGAAGAAAACTGCTGAGGACTCGGCTATTTCCGAAATTCGACCTCTGAGTGGAAGGTGAAACAAGGTCTACAGCAGTTATCCTGGCACATTACAATACCATTTGGTAGTGTGGGACAAAAGGAATACACTGACATAAAAGACGTGTGATCTACACTTGGTAGGTCACACAAACATGGGGGTAGATATTATTTCGTTCGCACGACTCATGGTGAGTATTGTAACGTCTTCACGTCTCATGTACAGGAATGAACGATTTACAACAAATTTTGCCCAGTATTGAAAGACAGTAGCCCAATTACGTTCGAAAATGTGGGTCCCCATTCAATACAGACGGGGGGTAAGCGGTTCTCATGCCAAAGGACACACGACCAACTTAGTAACATTTAGTTATGAGTATAAAGTAATTATAACGAGCTTCTCGTATCATGGCGGATGTTTTGAGGATCTCTCCTATGATGGTAGATATTGTCACGTTTTCACGTCTCACGTGACAGGAATGAACGATTTACAACAAATTTGCCCAGTATTGAAAGACAGTAGCCCAATTACGTTCGAAAATGTGGGTCCCCATTCAATACAGACGGCGGTTTTGCAATGATGTAATTAATACGGCACTGCTGTAGCTTAATAATTTCATATTAGCATACGTTACAAGACTTGCCAAAAGGCGATAAACACAAATTTTATTGAAGATCTGGCCAAGATTTTAAACTTCAAACAAGAATAATGGTACAATAAAGGACAAAAGAAACTGATGTCATGATAAAATATTGTACCTCATAATGAAGTTGTATATGTACAAAGAACAATGTTAATGAAGGGACGAAACGTATTGTCACTTTTATAACAAATATTTTTCTCAGAATCCGACAAAATACGATTCTGGAAAAAAATAGAGCAATTGGGTTGAGCGCCATTCTAATTTTTGGAAAAAGAAGAAAAACCACAAGTAGCAACAAGGTTGCCCTTGAATTGTTTCGAATCCAGCGAATGTGACCTGATAGGTGTGTACATTTGGTGTATTCGAAACGATCCCCAATATACAACATTACTATGAATGTGTTAGGATGGGGTGAAGAGGAAAAAGAAAAAAGAAAAAACGGGAGGATTTCCTATTATAACGGAAATCGTCGCGACATTCTTACAATATGGTGCTGTGACCATAGTAGTGAGCTGCGGCAATGGTCTGACACCAATGGTTATTATACAGACTTGCACTTATGATTTTATATTTACAACATTAGGGTAGGGACGTACTGGTACGGCAAAAACCCGACACAAAACAATTAAAAAAAGGTGATATGACAAGATGAGGCGATGAGGTGAGAAAAAAAAAACGCGCGGATGCTGCAAGAATTGTGAAAAGGAAAGCGACGTCTTGGAGCAGGAGTTTTCCGGAACCGTTGATGGTAGGAGGAAAAGGAGGCCCTTTCCCGAAGTGATCAATTTCAGGAAGAGGATGCATACAAGTATGAAAACGGTGCCCCAAGAGGTGCTCTTGTGGTACAGCAGGCAAGGCACGCAGGATGTACAAGAACATATAAAATTATGCAAAAAGAAAAAGAATGTACAGGAGTTAGGCTACCGTTGACATTAATGTGCCTTCGGGTGTAAGGATTACCTTACGAATGCCCATATGGGTGATTATTTACATTTAATATTTACAAGTAACTCACGTCACTTATGACAAGAGTTTTGCCAATTTGATAACGCCTGAGAACTTGATGTGATGGAATTTACTGATTCCGTCACAGTAAGGCATTTTGGAATTATTCCTAGGAGAAAACTTTCTATTTCTCAGGGCCTGTAGTAGTTCTTCCTTTCTTGAAGTAAAGATGTGCGGGATTATACCCAGCGTAACTTGAGGAACTTCCATGGTGTATAGGATTGTGTTAGAGTGACCTTATGTTGGAAAAAGTGAGAACTAGACTCGCAATTGGAAAGAAATTGGGCAGAGATTGACCACTGGGGACGTATTTTTACAAAAAGTTTTTGAAAAAAAAACGCGTTTTTTATAAGTGTTTGGTTTATTTGAAAATTTGGGCAGGGGTTCCCCTCAAAAAACGTGATTTTGAGAAAAAATCCAGATGTTTTGAAAATTTGTTGAAAATTTTTCAAAGTCCAAAAAACGAGAAAAATTTGGGCAGCGGTTTCCCTTAAAAAACGTGATTTTGTGAAAAAATCCAGATGTTTTGGAAATTTGTTGAAAATTTTTCAAAGTCCAAAAACGAGAAAAATTTGTGCAGGGGTTTGCCTCAAAAAACGTGATTTTGTGAAAAAATCCAGATGTTTTGGAAATTTGTTGAAAATTTTTCAAAGTCCATAAAATGAAAAAAAATTGCGCAGCGGTTTGCCTCAAAAAACGTGATTTTGTGAAAAAATCCAGCTGTTTTGGAAATTTGTTGAAAATTTTCAAAGTCCGGATATGAAAATTTCACGGGCCGGGATTCACCTTAATGAAACACGTTTTTAGAATTTATTCCGATGTTTTTGAAAAATGTTTGCAAATTTGCAAAAGTCCGGAAATAAAAAACGGAAACGAGGTTCGCCTTAAACGAACATGTTTTTAGAATATTTCCATTTCCTTTCCAAAGGGGGGTTCTTCAGAAAAGGAAAGAAATATTTTTTCTTTTATACAAGTTTTCGTGGAAGTATTTGTTTGAAAATTCAACAATGTCTTGGGGAATCGTTTCTTTATTTACGTGGCTAGACTGTAGCCTGATTTGAGCATCACCAATTATTGGTATTTATCCGCCGACTTCCTTTTGTCATAACAAGTTATATGCAGAAATGTGCATACGTAATGTAATGCCTGACTCGAGGAATCGACGTCAACGCGAACCGAACGTCTTTCAAATTATGTCGTCTGTTTCTTACGAAAGAAAAAAAGCTCAATGATGAAACAGGCGGCAAAATTAGAAAAATGCTCAATTGTCAAAAGGTAGAAAGAATTTAATCCACTTGTTTCCCTTAAGCTGCAAAATATGCCGTTATATATACAGGCCAGTATTTTGCGAAATAGTCCCCTATTCGCAGAATATGTCGATATCAAATACAGACCAGCACACTGCGGAATAAGTTTATTAATAAAAACTGGTTAATTAACTTTCGGGAAACGAAGCGGGTAATTGGTTTATCATATACAGGATTTTAATTGTTGAATAACTTTGTTTTAAATATTTGTGTACATTTCCACTATTAATCTTGTATTTGAAACTAGCAAATTTAGTCGGTCGACACTTGTAAACACTATATTATTCACGACGGCAACTTTCTTGGTTGAGCACTTTACGTAGGAATACCGGTGATAATGTTTTGTCGAGTGACGACTCGAAAATGAAGGAATCGTGCCCGTGATAATTTAAATTGCAATTCGAAGTTACAATCGCGCCGGGGTTCTTGATGGAAATGCTAGACAAATTGGGAGTAACAAGACAAAACATTATACATTATAAAGTTTAAACAATTGCTGATTGAAGAACGAGACTGTGGGACCGTGAAGAGGGAGGAAAAAAAATGCCACACGTCGGGCGACAGTGCTAGCATTAAAACGCAAAAAAAAGCACCACGTTGGGCCCAGTGCTAGCATTAAAACGCAAAAAAAAAGCACCACGTTGGGCCCAGTGCTAGCATTGGCGCTACTTGCGGCCAACGCTAAACCCAAAACCTGGAAAGGACATGCAATAAACAAGCCGGCGGCTAGCTCTGCACAGCCGGCGCGAGCAAGGTCCCTCTTAAACCCAGGGCGAGTGTCTGTGGTTCGCTTGTTAATTCCTACTCCCCTTCCTTTCCTCAAAATCTCAAGGTCTCCTTCCTCAATCAGAACACAGTTGTTATGCACGAAAAAGGGTTTTATTCAATTAAAGGTGAACAGGGTTCTACAAAAGGCCAGCATCGGCACTACACACATGAGTATTTGGCTATCTCTAATTAATTCTATCATAACGGGGGGAGCTTCTCTCAACTCTCTCTACACGTGTTTAGTGAATTTAAATGTCAGTTCTTAGCACACAGAGGGGTAGCAAGGTTCATTGGTACTCACAAGCAGGAGATAGGCGGTCGGCAGACAGGATTCTGGGTAGGCGTAAACCTCTTTAAGCACAATACACAATTAAAGTAAAACATCGTGAGCGTTTACGGAGAGCGCCTAGCGCGAATCACGGGGAACACAGTTATTTTGCCGAAGGCCGGCGAAGGAATGGGGGCGGGGAGCCGCTCGGCGCTTGGCACGTGCGCCGCGCGGTGCGGGGAGAGGGGCGGAGGGCCTGTGCAAGGGGTCAATTCGCTATTAGCTCGCACGGGAAACAATTCCGTAACGTAACATACTCTACAACAACGTGCAAAATGGTTGAGAGACAGACCCAATTTAGAGATCGGTCAACTCGTGCTAGTAAAGGATGAACGTCTTCCCCCCATGCGCTGGGCTTTAGGGCGAATTGTTGCTGTACATCCGGGTAAAGATAATATCGTTCGCGTTGCAACTATTAAAACCACTAAAGGTATATTTGTCCGCCCAGCGATTAAGCTTTGCCCTTTGCCCATAGAATAAGTCATCTGTTAATTCAATACTCAGCATTTTTTTTATCATAGAGCTATCTATTACTTATATTTTATGTTTTTTGTTTTCCTTTTGTTTCCTTTGATAAATACACAGAAGACAGCTGGTGTGCTTACGTCTCACAATAATTTTTTAAAATAATTTTCCTTATAATTTTTGTTTAATAACATAGTATTCAAGCTACTTTTTGTTATTATTGGTATTATTTTTTTATTTTTTTTATTGTTAATTTTGTTCCAAAATTAGGTGGGCGGAAAATGTTGACGCAACTATGTATACCTATCTATATACCTTGTTCCATTTATCTACCCATCCTTTGTTTACCACAATTACCTGTCCCTACTGACAATATTACCTACCGTTCAACAATAAAATCAATATGTCAGTCAGTCTGTTAAAATAAGCTGTGCAACGAACATCATTATTCTCTCAGTTTTATATAACATCGACCAGTTTATGGAAGCTTGTGCAGTGAGTGATTTAGTGCTCCCTCAGATCCATAATATTGAGCAGAACATCAACCATAAGGGGTAAGTCAGTTTCCTTTTCCATTCATCTGTCTACCATTCCCCATAGTTGTGTCAAAGTATTCACAAACATAACATTTTTTTAATATATTGATACAGTCCACTCCACGTGTCGCCTTTGCGATACCAATGTCATTAATCACTGGTTAAAGTAAGTCCCTTAACACCCTGCATAACAACACATGAAATTATTACCACGCACATTTTAACATTTTATTTTCTGTAAATGATGTAACTTATTATTTTGAATAAATATGTTTAAAAAAATGTTGAAAAAAAATGATGTTTGTTAAGCTTTTCCGGAGGTTGCGGTTTGAAATTGTTTGTTTGTTTCTGAGTATTTATTAAGATGTACGCAATTTATGTACGTACATCTAGTAAGAAAATATTTAAAATATACAATTTAAAGATACGGTTACATTTTTACAAATCCAATTTAAGAACACGTTATTTAATAATTAAATCATTTAATACGAGATATATTTGCGACACATTCCAGAACGGAAGACACTCTCGGTTTCGCCCTGAAGTAAGACCACTATTCAGAATTGAAACGTTGCTTGAAAAGACTTTAACCGTTTTTGATGACTAGATCTGAATAGCCAAGAGTTTCCCCAGCATCTTCTTTCCATCTCTTACCGCTCCCAACTACCTTTAGCCTTACAACATACCCCAAGTGGGGATGCCATAGTCTCTCTGGCTGGGAGCCAGTGGCGGATGCAGAAAAAAAACTCAAGGGGAGGGCGCTAAAGATATAAGAAAACTAAAAAGTAGACGAGAGTGGGGAGAATACGAAGCACCGCACAAAGGGGAGACCCGACTATACTATCTCATTTTCTTGGCTAAAACATATAGATGTATATGTTTGTCAAATCACAACGGAGCTAAATAAGTTTTCACTTCGATAAATAAATAAAAGATTGGCGGACCGCACATTTAAAAAATGGCTGGCCACAGGGAGCAGTAGGACTGCATTACACGATCAAGGGAATCAAATACTTGAGTCGGGCCATGTTAAAGGTACCTTTTTACTAAATGTGAATGAAGCAAAAGTTTCAATTTAAGAGGCGAGTGTGAGTTATTTATATGATAAACTACACCTCTGCTATAAGTCAACCCAAGTGGTTCGCTAAGTTTGGTGACTTAGCAGGGATGCCTGAGTTAATGGGATGTGGTTTTTCAAGGTAGCGGCGGATGAGTTTGCCCACATACTGCATGGCGAGCTGGAAAGGACTGGTTGAGTGAGACCATTTAAACTCTCCAGCAGGAAGCTTCACAATGGAGTTCTGGTACCAACCCTGATGTATGGCAGTGAAGCACAAAATTGGCAGAGGAAGAAATAAATGCTATAGAATTGAGATGGGTGGTAAAGCCATGTATGAGAAAAATATGAAAATAATGCAAGTCGTAATAAGTAAGATTAAGAGTGGGGCGCTTAGATGGTTTAGACATGTTGAGCGAATGATTGATGAAAGATTTTCTTACATTTAGGGGGGGGGGGGTGGGGGGGCAAGGGGGGGCGCGCGCCCCCCGCGCCCCCCATATGTATCCACCACAGCTGGGAACACTCGGAACTAAAAAATACGTATTTTCTAGCCATTGTGAGAGAAGTTCGTGAAACCATGTAATTGTCTATTTCCAAAGATAAAAAAAAAAACAAATTCTTCGTGAAAACTTTAAATAAAAACTTACTTCGGCTGTTACTTCGTTCTTGTGACACTATTCAAACGAGTTTCCTATTTTGTTTTTCAACCTTGAGGCGATTCAGTATTGTATTTTCTATATGGGTCGGTGAACTAGAAATAAATTGTGTTTTGCTATCACACAATTGAAGGTTCTCGAAATTTAGTACTGACGTTCAAATAGCTTCGAATAAAATTACGTGATACCAAAATAATTTTGAAAATATAAAAGGTACTACATTCCTAGTTAATTATTTCAATTAGAGAAAACATTATCATACCGATTAAAAACAAAGCTTCACTTCTCAGGCCTCGGGCATATTCTCTCGGCAGGTCAGAATATTTTCGCTTTGCAACAAAATCTAAAACAGGAAAATTACTAAGCAAACTAACTAATTAACCTTCACGCCGTTTCCCGCAGGGATAGGCAGAGAGGACGGACCGCCAAACAACTCGGTCTTGCCACACATTCCTTGCCTCGTTCACATTCATACATCGTCTCATACATGCTCTTCTATTTTTCCGACTCTTCACAAGGCCCGACTAAAGTATCTAATTCACTTGGTCGTGCCATGTCTTCCTCGGGCGTCCCCGACTTCTTCTACCATTCACATTTGCGTCATATATTCTCCTTACACTCCTTTCCTCATTCATTCGCCCTACATGTCCAAACCATCTGAGCGCCCCTTTATTAATCTTACTCATTACGCTTACCTCAGCTTTGTATTCTTCGCGGATCTCCACATTTCTCACACGATCGTACATGGTTTCATCCTTCCTCTGCCAGTTCCATGCCTCAATCCCACACAATAGGGTAGGTACCAGAACTCCTTCGCTTCTTTGGACAGTTTTTTGTTGGCGCCAACGGCGTTCAGTCCTCCATTAATAGAGTTGCCTGCATTTACCCTTCTTTCGATATCTCTGTCAATCAAATCAAATCAAATCAAAAAATATTTATTGTAAAATAAAAATTACAAAAGGTGTAGCTTATGGGTAGACCCCATTTCTTCCAGCTAACCACATTTATTTAATTACAATGTTTATATAATATTATTTGTTTTATTATAATTACAATGTTTATACAGATAAAATAACAATATACCAAAAAAAAAAAATACAAATATATATACCAATAAAAATAGGCGTTTCATTTACGTGAGGTATTCACTCAACGTGTAGTGACATTTATTAACAAGGAAAGTGTTTAGTGACGATTTGAATTTGTGTGTATCTTGTATTATTTGTTTAATGTTATGTGGAAGGTTGTTATATACTTTAATGGCCATGTAGTATGGTCCTTTTTGGAATATTGTTTTGTTTGCTTTTGGTATTAATAGGTTTTCTGTAAGCCTTATAGCGTATTTATGTGTTGAGTTTTTTAGTGGGAACTTGTCTGTAGATGATCGCACTAACATGCATAACTCCATTATATATATGTCTGTGACTGTCAGAATTTTCAGATTTTTAAACATAGGTCTACATGAATCTAAACGACCAGAGTTTGTAATTTTTCTTATGCATCTCTTTTGTATGATGAAGACATCTTTGGCGTTTACCGAGTTTCCCCAAAAAATAATACCATATTTTAATATTGAATATACATAACCATAGTATGCGGCTATTACTGATTCGGTTTTCAATATTTTTCTCAAGGTACCCAGAACATAAGAAAAACTACTGATTTTTGCTACAATTTTTGAGACATGTTCTTTCCAGTTTATGTTTATGTCTAATTCTATTCCCAGTAGTGAACAGGTTTGGGAAGGTTCGATAATATTATTATTAATGTTTACATTTATATTTATAGGTGTAGCTTGCACTGGACAAAATTTTAAAATTTGGGTTTTGTTTGTGTTGAGTGATAGATGTTGCGATAACAGCCAGTTTGCTATTAATTGGCGAGTCTCGTTAACTTGTTTGTTAAATTCGTCAGCCTTCCCAACTCTCGTAAACATAGATACTTCCCAGTACACAAACTCATCCACCTGCTCCAAATACTTTTTAGAGCACTATTAATAAAATAAAATAAATAAAAAAACAAATAAACAAACAAATAAATAAATAAACACAAATACTATTTACTATTTAGGTTGTACGGAGGAGGAGACATCCACCCTCAGGAGACAACTAAGTAGCTCTCGTAAAGCTTTCAAATCGGCTGTACTTTTGGCTAAACGAGCTGCTTGGCATAATTGGGTTAAAGATGTTGGTAACTCTAACCCATGGGATATTTATAGCGCCATTGAAAAAACGGGTAAAGGTTCTGATCGGTTTTTATCTAGTGTTATCGACAATGATAACGGGAACGTTGAGAGTATTAACGTGGTAACTACTCTCAATACACTTCTGGGAAAGTTAGTTCCCTTAGATTCAGTCATTGGGGAAAGCGACCACCACCAACAGATTAGAAATCAATCACGGATTCCTCCAATCCTCTCCCAGGAGGAAAAAATTTCTAAAATAACTAGAGCTGAAATAGAAATTATAATTAAGGGTTTGAGTCCTAGGAAGGCACCAGGGCATGATAAATTGAATAGTATAATTGTGAGGTATGTATGGATCCATGCCAAGGAAGAACTCTTTCAGGTTATGGAAACGTGTATGAGAAGGGGAGTTTTCCCTTCTGTATGGAAGAAAGGCGTGCTCAGGATCATACCTAAAGTGAACGACAAAAAAAGAACGGATATTAAAGCTTATCGACCAATAACACTTCTTCCTGTATTGGGGAAAATATTGGAAAAAATTATTCAAAATCGTCTACGAGAAACATTAACACCATCATATGTACATCAATATGGATTCGTCCCAGGTAAGTCCACGGAGCACGCCATTATGACTGCGCTTGACTGGGTGAAGGTCTGCACAAAGAGGTACGTAATCGGTATCTTCTTAGATATAACTGGTGCCTTCGATAATGCATGGTGGGAGATGATTTTAACTAAATTAAAGAATCGTAATTGTCCAAGAAAACTTTTTCAAATATCTTGTGATTATTTTAAAGATAGAAAAATTATAATTTCTTTTGGTGATTGTATCATTGAAAGAGATGTGGACATGGGTTGTCCCCAAGGTTCTCCCCTTGCACCGGATTTCTGGAATATTTTATTCGATGACTCCTCCAGGTTACCCTTACCTGAAGGCACTATTGCGATTGATTACGCAGACGACAAATTGTATTTGGTCTCTGGGGACAGTAGAAAAGAAGTTGAAAATAAAGCTGAAGAAGGTTTGAAAATGATTCTTAACTGGGGAAAGGAAAACAGACTGACTTTTGCTCCCCATAAGACCGTGGGTTTCCTTATGAAAGGCTCCCTCAGTAGAGGTAGAAACCCTTTCATAAAAATGGGAGATACTGCAATCCGTTTTGTAGAGAGTACTAAATATTTAGGCGTTACATTAGACAGATCGTCCTCGTTCTTGACTCACGTTAAAAGCGTTTCTAGTAAGGCCCAGGCTCTCTTCTTAAAACTGAGAAGAATCTCAACTGCTGAATGGGGTTTACGTTTCCCTGCGCTCCGTCTATTATACAGATGCGTATATGTGACACAAGTCTCATATGGTGCCTGTGTATGGGAACATCGACTCGGTAATTCACTTATTCATTCAGCGCTTAAGAGGGGCCAGCGAATCCCCTTACTGGCGCTTTCAGGAGCCTACAGAACAGTTTCATCGGATGCTTTGCCAATTTTGGCTGGCATTTTGCCAATTGATTTAGAAATTAGGGAAGTTTTGACAAAGAAGTGTCTGAAAAGAGGAAGACCTGTAAACCACCTTGGTATTGAATTAATACCTGGTGGAGCAGTGCCTCTCCCTGAACTTCTAAAGATGATGAGAATAAAAACGCTGAGTGAATGGCAGATAAGATGGGATAGATCGAATATGGGAAGATGGACCTTCTCCTTCTTTCCATCAGTTAAAATCAGAATGGAAGGGGCATATCTTTTAATGGACCACCATATCACCCAATTGCTTTCTGGGCATGGGGAGTTTAGAGGTAGACTTCACAGACTGGCTCTATCATCCCATCCCAATTGCGCTTGTGGTGATACCGACCAAACAGCCGAGCACATTTTGTGGCACTGTGAGATTTTGACGGATGCTCGAGACGAAATGATTGATGGTTTACAAGTTATTACGAGACCTGCTTGGAATACAGATCTCGTCTCGAATAAGGTGAACTTTGAGTGCCTGAGGAAATTCACGAAAGTTTGGGTTGAGAGATGGCCTGTTCTTAGAGTCGCTGAGTAGCTGTAAAACAACTTAGGTACCAGGTGTATTTTGCTTCTGAATTCACGGACACTCTTCATGATTCCTTTACATTTACCGCTTGGATTTAATTGTTATGATTTATGTGTTTTGCGTTTCTGTAATATGTTATTTCTTTTATTTTATTAACATTTATTTTATTATATATTAGGATTTATATGTTATATTTTACATTTGCGTTATTATATTATTTTGTTCACTATGTTTTAAAAAAATGTATATAATTGCCTTGCGATTTGTTTTGTTAATAATTATTATACTACTGTTAATTTATGCCATGTTCCTTGTTTTGTTTTGTTTTGTTTGTCTTTAACTGTTTCAATGTTTTACTGGATGAACTAAACTCCAATTTTTTTTTCTCCCCTATCCCCATACGGGGGTGTGCTGGACCTCGTCCCTGCTTCATCTTTAGTTACATTACTAATTTTGCAGATCCTTCTCAAATCTATCTGCGCCTCCCCCAATGACATGTGCAGGCTTGAGGCTTGATCAGACGACCTTGACTATCCTTTGTCCTGCCTCTGACTACCCAACGCTGAAATTTCTTTTAGTCTTCGGGTATTTTACCCCAAATATTCAGCTAACATTCTTTGAGGCTTCACTGAGTGGTTGGCTAAGGGACACGGAAGCTAAGTGTAGTTTATGATCAGACCGAAAGCCATTCACATTTTTTGTTGGTACTTGCCAATTGATTTGAGATTTATTGTATTACTTATGTTCTCTATTTTATGCAGGTGCTTGCGGGTTTTTACAGATGCAATGCCGCCTCATGGAGCCTCATGAATGAGTTTTTCTTTTGCCCTGTTTAATTATCTTTGTCTTACTAACCTATTTTTTGCATTTTGTTTTTCCTGTTAAGCACTTGCATACTGCTTACTAACAACGTATGCATGGACACTGGAGGTCTAGATTCGTTCAAAATAAATAAATGTAGCTTCGTTTAACAAAAAAAATTAGAATCTTGCGAGAGCCTTGAAGGAGTAACCATCAGTTACTTATACCAAGGCGGGTAAGAGGTGGATTACCTCCACTGCTCCAAATACTCATCATTCAGACCTATGTTGCACATAGTTTTCATGCTCTCTCTTTCAAATACCATGACTTTGATAAATTTCTAAACTTATCCAAAAACAAAAATAACAATTTTAAAAGGTAATGATTTTGCTTAATTGCAATGTAATTGTTTTTTATTTAAAAAATTTTGAACAAAAACATTTAAGTTTCAAAAATGACTCACCGTACGTTTTTACTAACTAAAATATTGGAAATGAAAAAAAAAATAGTGTGCAATTCACACGCGGTAGAAGCGGAACCTTCAGAAAACTAAAGTAGACAAGAGTGAAAAGATGCACCTGCCGCCAAGACCTAGAAAAACCTCACCCCGTGCACCCGGGCACTCATGTTACTCAAATTGTACTCTTTAAATAACGTTAAAACCGTATTTAACCACTACGCCATTTCTACGCAGTGATGTATAATGAGGATGTTGGAGACTTTAAAAAGATACCCTACCTATACTAACCACACCTGTTGATATATCTACATACATTATACCTACCCACATTTGACTTTAAGCCATCTTTTAACTTTGGTATACTAATATTTTTAGAGGTTATAATTACAAGGTTTGCCATTTATGCAATATCTCATTCATAAAATGTGTTCAAAAATATTCAAAATCTTTGCAGTGAAAATCGTATAAACGGTGAATAAATTAATATAAATGCTAATTTAAACTGGGATTGTAGAACTGTTACAAGAATAAAATTATATAAAGTCGAGTCTGAAGACTTTCATTGATTTAAAACATGTTATATGTGTTGAGTGCAAATAAAAGAAACATTTATATTATAAGAGTATTTCGGATAAAATGTGAAACAGATACAATTGGTTCACATGGCACTGGTAGCATATGAGAAGAAAAAAATTAAAAAACAATTAATTGCAAAACGAGAATAATTTTTTAATAATTCGTTGTGTAATTTTATCATGCGTTATTTCTCCTTATGTGGTTTTATTATTTAATCCTCTGGTGCATAAGAGGCGGCCCGCCCCGGGTCTCAGGTCATGGGGAGCCTCCAAACGCCTCCATGTTCCCTTTATCAAATTTTAAACAAGGCTTTAAGGCACCACGACGCTAAAAAAAAATCACATTTTTATTTTTCATTTTCTGAAAGATGCATTTGTTAAACTCTCACCAAATGTTATATACGATACGATACTATTGTACTCCCCAGCAAGGAGAACTCCTGTCGCGGTGAGACCGATACACCGATCGGCACTGATTTGTTAGGATTTGGAACACGTGCTCTGAGAATGGGAAGGAGGTTAGAGTTTAATCGACCAGTACACATGGCAACCTAACAAGCCAATATTGGAATTAAGGACGGGCAGGAATAAAGGAGTGGATTGAGCGATATGATTTTTTTATTCCTTTCTTTATGGCTTCCTTCTTCATGCCCATTCTCGGCTTTTCTAGGACCTTCTGGTCCATTTATGGCTTTTCTTGGCTGGTCTTGCCTCTTTTTGGATCTTCTCGTCTCTTCTTGACTATTCTTGTCTTTTCGTGCTTCTTGTTGGGACTCTCACCAAATGTTTTAAAGAAATTCGAATAATTGACGGTGATACAGCATTATAAGAGTATGTGAAACCGTTTGACACAGTTTATATATTGGATTATCCTTCGGCAATACTTTGAATGCGTTTTTTGACATCTGTAAGGCTTTATTAAAGTAGTTTAATAAACAATGGATTAAGCGTTATGATTTTTTTAATTCCTTTCTTTATGGCTTCCTTCTTCATGCCGATTCTCGGCTTTTCTAGGATCTTCTGGTCCATTTTTTACTTTTCTTGGCTAGTCTTGCCTCTTCTTGGATCTTCTCGTCTTGTCTTGACTCTTGTTGCCTTTTCGTGTTTCTTGTTGGGGCTCTCAACAAATCTTTTAAAGAAATTTATTTATAAAATACATGTTACATATATTAGATATTTAAGTAGATTAGATTTATTAAATTACCATACTAGGCGGCTGCCTGTTTCATGGTGATCAATTAAAGATAGTTACTTTGAGTGAAGTCTAGTGTAAACACATGGTAAATTGGAAAAGTTATAATAAAAAAAGAAAAGAGAAAAAGAAGTGCGTAACGATAAGATTATGAAAATGTACATAACAATATCAAAAATTTTATGTTTATTTTTATGTGTGTGTTTTTATATGTGTGCTTGCGTACGTGCACGTATATACAGGTGCACACATCCATATACACATAACCACACACACACATGTGCACCTACGTACATGAATACAGGCATGTACGCAATACCAACACATACATATATATATACATACATACATACTTGCACGCAAACACACATATATTCTTCTTCCTCACACATGTTCGAATTATTCGAATAATTGACGGTGATACAGCATTGTAAGATTATGCGAAACCGTTTGAAACAGTTTGTATGTTGGATTATCCTTCGGCCAAACTTTGAATGCATTTTTCAACGCCTGTTAGGCTTATATTAAAGTAGTTTTATAAACTAATAAACAGTAATTCATATTTTTAAGTAGGCAATTAATCCATTTAATATTCGTCAGGCAAAGACAAGCCGTTGAACGCCATAGAAATTCACAGAAATTTGACAACCGATAACTCACGACGGAAGCCTTCCGATGTCCGATGGTTCTGGCTTTTTGTTTAAATTGTATTGACAAGTAAAAGATTACACGAAATATACAAAATAATCCTGTAATATCTAAACACGTATCAGAATCATCCTGGTTTCAAATTCCGTTCATATATGGTGCGTTAAATCTTTACTTTTAAAATGTTATTTTTATTTATTGTTTGATATGATGACAGCCAACCTTTGATAGACGATGATCAGAGTCATAATTAAAATAAAAAAGGTTACAAAAATGTAACAAGTAAAAATGATTCACACGTTTTCTAAGACTATTCCATCACTCAAGTTTAATATTCTGTCCTTCATTAATTAGACTTGTTTGTCTTCTACCAAATATAAATTGAATTATTTCCTCTCGAAGTTCCCGCCATCTTGTGTTTGTAAACGAAACAACAATAACGATAATATGGCTGTAGGAAAGTTTCGCCAAACAAAATTGTTCGCTAATTGTTTAATAACATTTGGCAAACGAAATAAAATTAAAACTGTGACAAAAAGCAAGGAATTAGAATGCTTAAGAAATTTCCGCGATCGTATTTGAATGCGATTTTCGTAATTTTCTTTGAAAATTAACGATATTAGCAGAACTTATTCTCGTAACTTTTTTGAAAAGCCATACAATTGTGGGTTTCGTAGGAAAGATTGGATACTAAATTAATATAAATGGACAAAATTTGCACATTTCAAAAGGAGACGTTGCGCTGGCATTGAACGTTTTTTTTTATTACCGTGACAAATCATGGTTACGGTACCGTGATGGCAAAACAGCAAAAACATACTTTCTTAATCGCTAAAATGCTGCAACTCTTTCAAAAGATGAGATACACAATGCACGTAGACGTAGGTCTATTTCCTCCAAAGGAAAAAAAATATAATTTTATTGCATATCTCTCATACACCGCACCGTGGCCACACAACGCCTCCGTAGACTAGCTGTGTACTGTGTACTAGTTTTGATTTGTTCTTAAGCACAACATGCTGCAGTTCTTTTTTATACACTAAACAACAATAGTCGAAAATGAGACAAACGGTGAACGTATGTCTGCACCCCCCCAAAAGGAACTGTTTCCAATGCCCTCCCCAACGATTTAGATGACAAATGCTGTGAATTTAGATGAGAAATGCTGTGAACTAGTTTTGCTTTTGTTCTTAAACATATAATGCTGCAGTTATTTCTTATACACTAAAAACAATAGTGATTGGGACCCATATTTCTTTGTAATTTTTGTCGATCACATATTACAAATTTAGAATTTGCAATATTATCCTCAATTAATTCTTCCTATAGTTTTGGCAGCTGAGTGGTATAATTTAACGGCTAGTATAGCAGCAGCTCAGAATATACAGCTTTGAGTAGTACAATTAAACAAATTTAAACTTTAAGTATCCACTTGTTTATTTATCGGACCGGACCAACTCTCACAGAAGTTTCTAGTGAGACAGGTACAGTACTAAAAAAAGATGACTGATTAAAAAATATATACGTAAATTGTTTTACATGATACAGATTTACAAGACAAAATTTAAAAAATTACTTACATCTTTGATGTAGCTATTCCAAATTCCTGTAATATTCAAAAATCTGTTTCTGAAAAAATAAGAAAATATACAGATTTAGGAAATGAGATTTAAATAATTTGGCGTTCTGAGACTATAAAAATATTACCATTTGTTATTTCGGCTACTGGCACTACACCAGCTCTCTCATTCAAAATTTAGGCATATTAGATTTGTCAAAGAATTTATATATAAAAATGCAAAAATCAGTCATTTTAACCCTTTAGCGCACACCTAAACTTTTTTTTGAAATCACAATATTTTTAAGTGACTATGTATTCTGTAGTGTTATTTATAACAACATGTATCCATAAATTTTTCAAAAACGTGTTATTTTCCGAGAAAATCCAAAAAATGTACTGGCCAGTATACTGACCACTGACCGTTCTGCCTTAGTAACTATCCTTGTATAATCACTGGCCTGTAAACTGGACACCTATAAAACTCTGTTATTTTTGGTGTAAATAACATAATAAAATAAAACCATTGTGTATTCCGTAATCAGTATTTAATTAGTCTTAAAGTGTAACAAAATTATAGCATCAATTCAAACCAAATCATTGAACTTACTTCCGTAAATTCTATGATTTGAAACATAGCCTAAAAAATAAAAAACAAACAAAATAAACAACGTTTCTTCTCTAATTATCATTGAATTATTATTTAATCAAAAAACAATTAAAGTGTTGGCAATAATTAAACTTTTTTCTTTTGTCCTGATCTGTGGAAGTGAACAAAACATTCAAGGCATAAGGCCACATCACACGAAACGCATTCATATTCACTGCGTTTGGGTTTTGATGCAGTGTTACAATACCTACATCTACGTAATTTTTTTGATTTTATGAGCCTATGATCATCATCTTCTTGAACAGAATACAAAGTTTTGGGCTCGCCTATAAGCTCGTTGGCTAATTTACTCCTAAAAAGCAAATGTGTCATAGGTTTTGTTCCTCTTGGGTTGGCCTTTTTCCAGGTGTCTTTATAAATTATGAAGGAGTTGACTCGGTCGTCGGAATCCCCACCAATATCAGAATCGATAGCTTGGTCATCAGTAATGGCCATAATTTCTTCCCATTGGTCGTCATCCATCCCCTCCAGATCCTGATAACTTAATTTATTTCTAAAACAACAGAAAAACAACACTGAAAACCACATAAACTCAGGATTATTATAAGTTATAACTTATAACTCCCGAACCCGTGTATGTGTGTTTCTTTTGTTATTATTCCATAAAAATAGACTATGTATTTCGTTTAAAATGATATAATTTATATGTATCAATCAAAATATGCACTTTGAGAACATTGCAAACTCACATGTGTAATTTCTAACCCACCTTTTTTTCAACACACCGGTCGTTTTGAATTGCAGAAATAACATGTTTGTTTTACAGTACTCGATTATATTTCCACATAATAATAAAGTATATACTACAACATAATCGTTTTACTCAGCTTTTATTCGAAGACATATTAAATTTAATGTAATCACTCGGAGAAATACCTAACGTCTGCTTGCGTTGACAGCAAATACTAGTGCGGGATGCACAGTGGCCAGTTGACAGGCCACGGCAAAAAAGGGCGCGAATTTTTGATTGCGCGGCACGTCCTGGAACACTGACCAGCTGATAGGCCACTGTGCTTTATCGGCTATCATATATAATCATAAGGTTCGACATTGTTAGAAAAATCGTTGAATTATCGACTTTAAGGTGACTGTCCAGTTTACAGGCCACTTTGTATGGGCCGTCCTATAAAGGGTTAAATACATGTAGGATTACAAAAGATTTTTTAAACATTTATATTGAGGGATCAGTAGGATTTATAGGTCCAATTAGGAGTTCCACCGAGCCGAACCCCCTGATATGAAAATATCTGGAGTTGGTGAATTATTTTCCCATTTGGTGTCTTTGACATGTTGTTCTTGTATTTATTATACTTATATGAGCAAGTGCATGACGTGGATTGACTAGGTGATCATTTGTGGAAAAGTGCGTGAAAGGGTTAAGTTTTTCCTGCGGGAACGATTTAAACCGGACATAAAATTTGAAGCGTATGTATAATTACGTTCATCTTCAGACTGGTTCATTTTTGGTTAAATTTTTTATTTTTCTATTTAAAAGTTTTCTTTTCTTCATTTTATAATATTTTCATTTCATTCATTATACATCGATCGTCCAGTTGCTTAGTCTAACATCTCCAATTACTAAGTTTTGAGATAATGATGAAAGCAATTTTCGAATGTTCACCACAAATCTTTTTACATTTACACGCGTCTGTGTTTTGATTATTGAATATGCTATAAAATAACACCGGGGGGCATAACGGTTCGGTACATTAGTGTGATATTTTGAAATATCCTACTGGTGACCCAGAAAACTGTGACATTTTGTTTAATTAACTGCAATTTTTTGTTCCTTATAATTGATTTGCTGGTCCAATTATACCAGATATAGGGTCCACTTTTACATATAACTGCAAACTCAATTCAAATTTCGATTTTTCTGATTTCGCAAAACGGCTTTGGGTCTATTCCATAGGTATATCCCAAGGTTCAAAATATTGTCATCTGTTTTTTTCATTTTTGTTTTGGAGAGTTTTAATTTTCAATGTACATTTGTTAAATTAAAGCGGGAGGGAGGGAGATATGGGGGAGGGGGAAGGGAGGGGGAAGGGAGGGAGGGGGAGGGGGAGGGGGGGCGGCGAGAGGGGGGGGGGGGGGGAGGTGGAGGAGGCGGAGTGGTTAAATAAGGTTATGTTACATAAGGGTTACCGGCTGTTTTAAAATTATTTTTTCGTAGCTTTTAATGTCCTTTCTAGGATGTTTCTGAGTTGGTTTCATTCTTAGTCGGCATGGAACCAAAAAAATCATGCCTCCGAATTTTAATATGAGACATACAAACTGATTATATTTCTGTATAGCCAATGAATTCACCTATATTTTGTCGATTGTCACATATTCGTAGGATTTATTAAAAAAAAAATTATAAAATCTGAAACTTTAGTACCAAAAAATTTTCGGTCCATATTTTTACCTTAGTCGCTCCAGTGGTTAAAATCTACACTAATTATATCTCCAAATACAAAGTTAAAAGTGTCGTTTGTCAAAGTTAAAACGTTTTGCAGATAGATTTTTTTAAAAGCTTGTATTTTCTAGTAAAAACTCCAATCTACCGCATTCTGTACCGATTCCCTGAAAGAATTGCGCTCAGAAATTTAAATATTGTCGTTTGTGCAGTAGAAGTCCTTGTGAACATAAACGGAGTAGGGCGGGACCCCGAGGGAAATGCGGAACCCGGTTACTATTCTAAAGATGCTTGTTTAATGCAGAAACAATAAGCTTGCAGAGCAAGCCATGGCTTGTTCACTTTTTTAAACTCTACCTCTGGGGGGTACTAGTACATAAATAGTGTAAGTGCTTTAATAATCAACAGATCGTTTTGTTTTAAGATGGGAAGATAATTATTATAACTGCAGGATAATCAAATAGCTTTTTTTTTAAGTGAAAACTTCTCCAGCACCGTTGTAATTTGAAACTCGATGAAATGGAAGCGAGCGACACTAAAAAGTGACAATCACATTCATCTATAGGTTTTAGCCTGCGAGAGAATGAGATACGATGGTGGTATAATCGGTCTTTTCTTTGTGCTATGCTTTGTAGCCTATCGGTCTCCTCTGTACGGTGCTTTGTAGCCTCCCCACTCTTGTCTACTTTATTTTTCTGAAGGCTTCATTTCTAGCACACTCTGATTTTTTGTTTTAGAAGAAAGGCTCATATTCCCAGGAAACCAATATAACCTAACAAGACCACCGTGGTCAAAGGGTAAGACTCTCGACTAGCCATCCGAAGGTTTTATTTTACTGATTTTTGTTATTTCCAAATCCAATCTTTTAAAACTAATACAAGACATTTTTGCGGCACGTTCCAGAGTATGTAGAATATTACCCTGGTGGTAAAAATTGATACGTTGTTTGAAATGGTTTAAGCCGTGTTTGGTAAGCAGATCTGAATAGCCAGGTATTTTCCCACCTTCCTCTTTCCCATCTCCTTCTCTCCACTTATTTTCAGCCTCACAATATACACTGAGTCAATTTAAAATTGTTTTTTTATCAATTCTAACGTAACAAATGGTATTTTTTTGTTTTTTTTTCATAATTTAATTAATTATCCAAGTGTAAATTTTATTAAGCCCGCCAAAACGAGCGGAATCCGAGCGGTAAGAGGCGGGCGGAAAGAAAAATAATTTCCCTCAGGGCCTATGTCATCTTTGGGGATGCTGTGTGGAGGATTTAAGGGGTGGGTGGGAATCTGGGGTTCAGTGTGTCTTGGTCATCCGCCTCCAAGACCTAGACAAACCTCGCTCCATGTAATGAATTTTCCAGCTAGTAGCTTGTAAACTCGCTCAAGTGGTGGATAACCTCCAAAACTCAAATGTTCACTTTTTGTTTGCACTTTCCAACGCAACTCTCTGACTTAAAGGCGAATCGAATGTTACTAATTTTACTATTGTTCCGACTCTCATATGGCCCGACTCAATTATCTGATTCACTTGGTAGTGCCATGTCTTCCTCGGGCGTCCCCGACTTCTTTTACCATTCATATTTGCGTCATATATTCTCCTTACACTCCTTTCCCCGTTCATTCGGTTCACATGCCCAAACCATCTGAGCGTCCCTTTCTTTTCTTACTCATAACGCTTACAACATCCTTGCATTCTTCGCGGATCTCCACATTTCTCACACGATCGTACATGGTTTTATCACACATACACCTCAGGGATCTCATTTATACAGCATTCAGTCTATCCTTCCTCTGCCAGTTCCATGCCTCACTGCCAATCCATCAGGGTAGGTAACAGCACTCCTTTATGGACGGCTAACTTCGGATCTTTTGACAGTTTTTTTTTTGGCGCCAACGGCGTTCAGAATTGCCTGCTTATCCTTCTTTCGATATCTCTATCAGCCTTCCCATCTCTCGTAAACATACTTACAAGTACCTACACAAACTCATCCACCTGCTCCAAGTATTCATCATTCACAAGTATGTTGCAGATCGTTTTCATTACATTAACTCTTTAAGTTACTAAAAAAATAATCTTTTGGGTCTGTATTTTGTATTATTATAACTGTTTAATATCTTCACATGAAATAAATTTATGATTGTAACAGCGAGGCATAGATTTAATGTGACAGATATAAAATATTTTCGCAGAATTTGACAAAAAATCGATTCGTCCTCTAAGTGATATGTCCGGTCTATAGGCATTTGTTTATTTTGGCGATTTCAATTTTGTTAGCTTTGTTGGTTTCTCCATTCATTCGTTTCTTTACTGATCTCTTCAAGTTGATTCTAAGCATGCATCAACTATCAACCGGGTCCACATTTTGTTTCCTTAAAACAACTTTTTTTGTAAATGTGTCGTGCATTGTTTCCCCATGTTTACTCTGTTTGCGATACGATGGAACTGCGATGCTTCTGACTAACTAACTAATAATTAAGAGGTTGCAGGTTCAAATACCGGCTGTCGCAAAAG